>JALJCO010004076.1:0-62681 GCA_023101725.1 Atherinomorus stipes | reverse complement strand
GTACCCGGAGACCACGTTGACTTCATTTTGATTGGCTACACCTTATTTACAGGGGGTCGCGTTAACCGAATATTTTCCGTCATTGACCGTTTTTTTTAAACGGTGACAGAAAAATCTGAAGGCTGTCAGTCATTTTGACAGATTGCACTTACAATTCTGACCACTAGATGGCGAGTTAGCATATTGTCTCTCTTGATGCATGGCCTGTTGGTTTCACTCGGAAAAATGTCACAGCAGCTGAGTGTCCGAAGATTATTTAAACAACGATCAATGAAAGCTTGACAAATAATCCACAACAAATTTGAAGAAATCAGAACAAGAGGTCTCCAAAGATGATGATCAAAGAGGGAATCACTGTCGTAAAGTAAGAAAATAAGTTAAGTTGCTCATTTATGCTCTGCCGCCCTGAGTATAAGCCTAAAGCACACGTTTCCCTTCACCTGTCTAATCAATATATTTCCTATTAAAAATCAATACCTTCTACTGGCAGAAATGAAATAACGCGGTATTCCGTCTGCAGGTTGTTATTATTCCCAGTCTAGTTGGAGCACAACCGTGACGGCTGGGTAACGGAAGTAGCGTTAACACCGTTACTCAGCGGTTACTGTTAGCACGCTCCGCCGCCGGCCGTGCACCTCAAACACGGCACGCGACAGCCGTTTACAACATATTCTCATTATAAGAAGCAAAAACTCCTACATTGACGACTTACCTTGAATATCAATAACCCTATTTGCGATGTGAGACACCAAACACCACCCTGTAACGCCACCGGTTGAAAACTAGCTCTTTATTGGCTGCATGATGCTCGTGGCGTTCTTAATTGGTTGGCATATTCCGACAATGCCCGCCTTCTCGCCTCTTTAAGTCAGAATCTTAAACGTTATTGGCTGATTTAGCCATCAATCAAACCACAAGGCTCCGCCTGTTGAAAACTTCATGACGCGCATTCCTTGAATGTTTGATAAAAACTTATAGCAGAAAAGTTTAGTTTTATCGCTGCTGTTTGGGAAACTGGTGGAATTTACAGGGAAAATAACCGGCTCACTTGTTAACCTTCAACTTTGAATGACATTATATAAGACGACAATATTTTCAGACACTGGCCACCTGTCTGACGGTTTCTCTGCTGCTTTCTCACCAAGCTCTGACTGAAGCACCAAAGACTAAAAAGCTGAAAGACTAATCTTTCAGTGACTGAGGTAGACTTTTTCTCCTTGTCAGACGAAGGTGTTCACTCTTTCTGTAACCTGAGTTTGTCCCGGCCGCTGGATAAAACAGGTCAGAATGAAAACATGAAAATTTGAACTAAACGTTGATAAATGTTTGTATTTGATTACTGTTCTTTTATTTATTTATTTATTTATTTATTTATTTATTTATTTATTTATTTATTTATTTATTTATACATAGAATAAATGTATTGAAAATATTTTTGCAAATATATAGTACAAGGGGGAGGTAAAAACAAACAAACAAGTAAACCAACAAAAAAATTGAATAGACAATCAATGGTTTGTACAGCCTTTTGGTTAGTGAACGTTTCTATCTATCTATCTATCTATCTATCTATCTATCTCTCTCTCTCTCTCTCTCTCTCTCTCTCTCTCTCTCTCTCTCTCTCTCTCTCTCTCTCTCTCTCTCTCTCTCTCTCTCTCTCTCTCTCTCTCTCTCTCCAGGTTTTTTGTTTGCAAATTTACATTTAGGAATGTATTTTTGCCAAGATAATCAGATTTATAATAAACATCTGATTTCATCAAGTCATTTGTAAAAATCTAAATATAATATGTGCATAATACATTTTGTAAGCATTGCACAAACATGTAGTTAACAGTCAAGCAACATCTGAGTCAATGAACAAGTCCAAAATAGGTGAGGTACAGTTTCTGGATGAGAATCACAAAATGAGCAATTAATGTACAGGTCTTTCTTGAATTTGGTTAAAATTTGCTTTACAGGGTAAAATTTGTAAACAATCTTATAAGAAATCTCTTTTACTTTGTTGGTGAGAAAATACTTCATGGAAAAAGCCCAGATTTTAGGTCTGCACTTGTTCATATTCCAGCCGCCTGCATCCGCAGTCAAGAATGGGCCAAAATCACACCTGCAATGTATTCCACTGGTTTCTCCATACAGGCTGGAATCACCAACAAAGGTTTTTGCACTAAGTATTAAATAAATTTCAGTAAGCGATTCAATACTCATTCCCTGTGTCATTTCACTATATTACACATAATTTATGGACATAAATGTTCAGATTTCTTTGTATGTGTGCATAGTTGGGTTGTTGCTGACATCTGGTGAAAATTTCATTTCAATAGCTCGACTAGAAATAGATTTTCTGAGAAAAATGTTGTATGAACAAGTGAAACACAGCTCAGGTAGCCAGACTGTAAGTGAGAGGAAATCATTTATTTTTTTTGTTTGCCCTTGGGGAGGGGGGTCGTTGGTGGCCCCCGGTCTCCTGGGGCCCTGATCTCTGGGTACTCCCTGCCTTTGGGGGGGCCGGCGCCTGGCAGGGCCGACGACTGCTGTCCCTGGTCCCTAGGTGCCTGTGCCTCACGACTGCTGGGCGCCCCGGCTGGGGCCTCCCTTTGACACTATCTGGGTGGATGTGTGGTGGTCTCTGCGGTGGGCTGGCTGGGGTCTGTGCTCCTGGGTGGCTGCTGGTCTCCTGGGTCCTGGTGCCCCCCCGGCCTGCCTCTGATTTTCGTGGGGGCTTGGTCACATTCACGCAATCACTTGTCACCGATCACTCCTCATTCTTCCATCTAACATCTTGTTCCCACACTTACTAACCTCCATGATGATATCACTGTGATGTCATGTGGTGACATCACTACTAACTACAGCGGTTCCTTCCTCTGTGCGATCAGTGTCTGGTTTTGTTATTATTATTGTCTGTTCCAGCTTGTCTGTCTATCAGAGGTCTCAATGATTGTCAGCTTTGTTTCTGTTGAAGATGTTGCAGGTGACATTTTGTTTTCTTACAGGTGCAGCAGCTCTCTCTTCTTCTATCAGCTCTCTTTTCTATAAAAAAAAAAGTTTTAGAACATCATGGTAAAACCACAAAATAATTCTCTGTCCAAACTCTTCAGTTGCCTAAAAGATTTAAAAGTGAAACTTTCTTCATCTAAACGAGACAACTGATGTGGTGGTGTCTGATAAACCGGAGCCTCTGGATGGTGCAGCCAGCAGAGCTGCTGTCTTTGTCGGTTTCATGTTAAAAATCTTGGAGTGATTGATGATAATCCTTTAATTTACTCCGATAAATCAGCTCAGAGGTCAGTAATGGTCCTTGTTCCAGCTCCTTCTGAAGGTCTCCTCTTACAGGGGGACAGAGCTCTCAGTGGTTGCTCCCGCTGAGGAACAACCTGCCTCTCCACATTAGAGCCGCCCAGTCTCTCTAGGGTTTTAAGTCCTTGCACCTTGCACTTGCTCTAAGCATAGATGAGCTTCACACTGTGTTATTTGTCTTAAATTGATCTTGTTAAGCTTTAAAAAATTTTTATACTGTTTTTATTTGTTGTTGTTCTGTTTCTGTGTTCAGCACTCTGGGCAACCGTGGTTGTTACAAATAGATAAGCTTGAACTTGAACTTAAAACCAACCAACTAAAACCCAAAGTTTGGTCTGTGGTTCATCCCAGTGTGGCAAAATGGGCCAGTTCACAGCCCAAACTGGTCCGAATCTACACTCCCAAGCTTATCATCACTAACTGGTTTAAAAATAAAAACAATGCCAGATTACACCTGAGTGTGCCAGCAATTCATGTCACATGACTCCAGATTACACCCTTGAGGCAAATGAATGAAAAAAGAAAAGAAAAAGCTTGAAGATCGGCTTCAGGACTATTTTCTGCTGTTGATTCTATGCTTGGTAACTTGGAGTAGAGAAGAGCTGGAGAGGACTCTCATAAACCTCATCTTGCTGTCAGTAACTGGAACATAAAGACTAGACTAGGGGTGTAAATCACTGGTTTGATCACAATACGATATATCGATACAGTGGATAGTGATTCGATGTTTGCCAATATCTCAAATTCAGTCACAATGTGATTTTGATTTGATCTGATTTGATTTAGGATCCACTGATCGATTTAAAACAATATGAAACAATATTACAAGTAATAAGGTTGTTGTTTCTTACCATAACTGTAAGCTCCAACTTTCTTGGAAGTACATGTGTAGTACAATATCTATCCATAGCACAACTATACACATGGATTTTGTTGTGAAAATGTTGTCAAAGAACCTTCTAAATAAAGCCATTTTCAAAATAAAAGTGGGTTTGATATCGATATTTGGCCGATTTGGGGATTTTATATCGATTTATGATCGATACATAGATTTATATCGATACATCGATATAGATCGATGTATTGTTACACCCCTACTAGACAGGAGGAGACAGCCAGACGTACAAACCATCTCTGAAGCTGCATACTCTGCAGAGCAGTGAGGCGCAGCACCTTCGTCTCTGCAAACGCATCAGTGTACACCCCAAAGGCACCACTGCTGTCAAGAATCACCTGACTGTTGAGGTGATGGTATCTGCACAAGTACAGGTGCGGTACAAAGGAGCTCCCTTAGGGAGGCGTCTAAGGAGTATTAGATAAGGCCGTGACGGGCCTGTGGATTACAGTAATCCTGTCCAGTAGAGTTGGGCATCACACACATGCCATTCCAGCGCAGCTGAAGAGGAAGATGGAGGTCACTACTCGCTTTGCCGCTGTGTTTTTTCTCCTCCTTTTATCTCAGGGTAAGTCTTTGCTCACCTGCATGGGGGGGCATTTTTACTGAGCTCCTCTGGACAAAATGAGGGATTTACTCACAGTTCTGGTGATGATACTTCCTGTAATCCCTGAACTACAGGCTTCTTCTGCTCCTCATGTTCAGACTGAATAAGAAATACCTGTAAACAATCCATGTTTGTGTCTAAATAAGTTTAATTAAGTTTCCTCTTTATTGTTTTCTTTTTATGTGGAATTCTGCACATCTTATTCTCCCACCAGCCCTGATCAGCGTTCATTCACAGGAGGTAAGACTGCCCCCACATCGAGCTACGAAACGTGATTTTAACTGACACCTAGAATGACCTTGGATTCACTCTTCCCTGGACGTTCCTCAGGAGGAGGAAGAGGAGGAGGTGGTGGAGGTTGAGGAGGTGGAGGAGGTGGAAGAGGAAGAGGCTGTCCAGGTGGAGGAGGAGTTGCAGGAGGAGGAACAGCAGGTGATGGAGACGTGGACGCGGAGCGTCAAAGCCTGTACCTGCGACTGCGAAGCTCCTGATTCGCCCACGCGCGCGCCCACTGCCTTCTCACCTGCCGCACCCACCACGCCACCAGCACCTCAGGGTCACTCGCTGAACTGCATGCCAGGTAAGGACGCACAAGCAGGGTCACCTGCTCTGGGTTTCACTTGTTTCACGTCACTTAGAAGAACAAAAGTCAGAAGCATCAGTGGGCTGAGCAGCCTTGAGGTTTTGCTCTGGGGTCTAAATGCATGCTGGGTTCCAGGTGGTGTGATGGGTGTGATGCCCTTTGGCTAATTATTCACTCACACTCTGCACCAACACAAAATCCCATCAGCTGTGATGCCAGTAAGACTTCAGCTGCTGTCCTACTGTGGACGGAAACGGGATCGGACGGACAGCTACGCTGAGCAAACCTGGGATGACAAGTGCTGTTTAGATAATCTCATTACCCGTGCAGGGATGTGAGGAGCAGATTAAGGAGCTCAAAATAGGGCGTGTCCTTCATCCAGCACTGAGTGAGAAGGTGCACCACATCAGATGAGGCTGTGATCAACTTATCACGCAAGCCTTCCGAGTATCAAAGCTCAGCGTGAGCTAGCTGGACAGGAAACTGGTGAGAGAGAGAGAGAGAGAGATTACTGTCACTGTCAGTCAAGTCCTGCACAGCGAGAATGAGCCTTGGCTGAGGTCACAGGAAGTGATTCTAACACAGTAAACCTTACGATGCCCACAGAATGCCCATACCACAGAGCCCTGGGTTTCGAGGCTGGATCTGTAACCTCAGACCAGATCAGTTGCTCCAATCAAGACCAGTACACCGGTTGGTACTCCTCCTGGATCCCCAACAAGGCTCGCCTAAACAACCAAGGATTTGGGTAAGTTGGGGTAATCTGCTCTCCAGCTGCATGTACAGTCGTCCTCAAAATTGTTCATACACTCCAATTAAAGGAAAGGTAATAGTAATTCAATTAACGAGAAACTCAAGAAACTAATAATAAATAAAAATTCACAAAATTATCATTCAGTGAAATAAAATGTTGCTTTTGAATTGTGGTTGGAAACAATAATTTAAAAAACAAACAAACAAACTGATACATAAGAGCACCTTTCCCATAAACAGTGGACCAACCTATCTGTCAACAGGTGTAGAAGTCATTTTGAACATTAGAGAAAACACCTGATTTCAGTGATTGCCTCAAAGTGTTGCTCAACAAAATTTTAGATTGGGAGCTCCATCATGCTTGTTTACTTGTTTTATTTTTTGTGTGTTTGTTTGTTATATTTCTTTCAAGCCACAATTCAAAATCAGTATCATGATTTTCATAGATTTTTTAAAAATCTATTATCACTTTTATCAATTTCATCTTATTTAACTGACAGCTGATTTTTTTCCTTCTTTAATTTGAGGGTATGAATAATTTTGAGGACGACTGCATGTACATTTTTTAAGGGTTAAAAAGAAAAATCCATCTTCTGTTAGGTGTGCATGGCTGTCCAAGTTCAACGACCAACACCAGTGGATCCAGATTGACTTGCAGGAAGTGGGCGTGGTATCTGGGATCCTCACTCAGGGCCGCTGTGATGCTGATGAGTGGATTACTAAATACAGCATCCAGTATCGCACTGTGGAAACTCTCAACTGGATCTATTATAAAGATCAGACAGGAAACAACAGGGTAGGTTGATTATGTTTCCTTCTCATCAACTACTCAGTAACTTCCAACCCTTCCTCTCTCTGCAACGTGCACCGGTTTGCTCCTGCTTGCACAACCATGATTACCAGCTACTCTGAGGAAACACGTAAAGTTACATTTGAGACAGTCATATCCTGTTTGCTTCCCCTCCTCAGGTCTTCTACGGGAACTCTGATCGCTCCTCCACGGTGCAGAACCTGCTGCGCCCCCCCATCATCGCCCGCTACATCCGCCTGCTGCCGCTGGGCTGGCACACCCGCATCGCCATGAGGCTGGAGCTGCTCATGTGCATGAATAAATGTTCCTGAGATGTACTGCCTGAGCTTTTCCTCGAGTCACCATAGTCCTCCTCCTGCCAAAAAAACACCACTGTTCCAGCACTGAAAGAAGAATCATGTCACGTATGACCCCCCCAACATGTCGAGCTTTGATAAGGCGTCAAGGAAACCTACATCTGGGCAGGTGGACATGTTTGGTGTCTTTGGAAGCACTTCTTATTTCTTGTCTTAAAATTGACATGAATGGATTGTCTTCACATGTCATGTATATCAGAGATTCCAGCTCAAGGTGCTGCATGAAGATGTCGACTGAAATAAATTTAAAAAAAGAGAGAAAAAAGGAAACCACTGCTTCAGGGAAATAAAAAGAGATTTAACAGTTAAAGAGATCAAATGAGCGTGTATTTATTGAAGATTTACTGTTACATTATGTCAACATGAATAATCTAAAATGGTAAAGCATTCATTAATTTCTGGGTTTATATTCTCATGGAAATGCTCTGTTGAAAAAAAAAGCAGATAAACACCGACTATGCTACTAATTTGTGTCTGTAACCAAAGCACAAACTTAATATTCAATTTGATTAAAACAGCTGATAAACATTTTCTGTTATAAATATTACCAAACAAGTAGTCACACATCAGTATTAATATAATACACAGTGCTCCCTCAGCAACACAATGATCCACAGAGAGAAACGTACTGTGGCGAGTGCAGAGTGTGCACAGTCTTCACAGATGCACAACACACATCACAACACGCTCATGTCTGGACTCGGCGTGTTTCAGTCGTCATATACGGTGTGCACGTGACAAAACATGACGTGAGGAAGGATTTACAGAGTCAGGCCAATATTGCTGAGCCGCAAAGTCTCTCTTCAAAGTGCAACGTTTTAAAAGGTTTGATTTATTTCTGCCAAGCTCGCCTCGCGGTGCAATATTCCAGCTGAAATCTGTGTTACCGAGCAGATGCAAGCCTTCACCGCGTCTCCTCGTCCTTCACTGGGTGCAATCAGTCCAAAACACAGCGGTGCAGTGATTCCCAACCAGGTGCATGGACAAGCTGACACTCTCACATTCTTGTACATCTATCTTTGTGAGGACATTCATTGACACAATGCATTCCCTAGCCCTTAACCCTAACCAAAACCTAACTATGACCTAAACTCTAAAACCAAATCTTGACCCTCAAAAATATGTTTTTCTTCAGCTTTGTTTGTGAGAACCGGCCAAAATGTCCTCACTTTCAAAAGATGTCCTCACTTTGTTGGTTAAACACGCAAAACGGTCCTCACATTGATGGCTGAACAAGTACATCTACCTTCGCGGGGACAGTTATTGACATAATGCTAACCCTAACCATCACAACTGATTGCCTAAACTTAACCCTTATCCCAACCAAAACCTAAATGTAACCTAAACTCCAAAACCAAATACTGACCCTCAAAAAGGGGTTTTCTTAGTAGGACCGGCCAAAATGTCCTCACTTTCCATAAACGTCCTCAATTTATTCTGGTTAAACTCACAGAACGTTCCTCTCAATAGTGCCTGTACAAGTACACACACAGACACACACACAGACATAATTTGTACAGAATTTGATTCAAGTCAGTAGGGGTGAAATTAAGCATGCTTTACAGCTGAAAAGTAAACAAAAAAGATGTAAAAATCAACAAACGTAAAAAGTTGGCCAACAGATAAATGTAAAGAATTAGCATTAGCTAAAAGCATAGATGAGCAAATTGCTAACAAAATGGGGAAGCTAGCATAAAAAGAATCAGCAAATCATAAAATGCTGGATGTTATCAATAAAGAGTCAAAACTGTTTGCTAAAACTTTCCAGAATTAGCTTTAAAAAAGTTAAAAGCAGCTTGAAAGATACGAATTTGCGACAACCGTGAAAGATGAAAGTAATTCATTGAAATGCTGGACTAACTGGTGAACAATGAAACAGACAAGCAGCTAAACAAGAGTGACTGATAAAGATCATTTCAGCCTGTAAAAACAGTTGTTATGGGGTAATATGAAAAGTGGGCAGAGCGGTGAAGGTGGCAAGTCTTTCCATTTCTCTCAGAAACATGTACAAATGTTGGTAATCACTGCACGAATACACCCAGAATGGCTTTTATGATGCTGTAAAAACAAAGACCAACAAAAACTCAGCTAATGTGCAACTTTTACAGCAGTCATTTTGATCTGTATCAGGTGTATTTGTGTATTTTTTGGACCTGTGGAGACTGCCGGCGAGCAAAAACCACATCCCTCAGCTTCACATGTCCTTTGCTATCAACTGGATCCTTCAAGTTTGCTCAAAGCTGTGCAAGCAGTAAAAATCCTGGCTTGTTGCAACACTTGAACATCTCAATACGTCATTTCACCAGTGTTTGAAAATGAGATTAATTTTATGATTAGCTGTATTTTAAAGTGTAATTACTGTTTTAACTTTATAATATACCTGCTTATGTTATAAAACATAGAGTTTACTCACATTGTGCACAATGTGGGTACTGGTTAGTTAAAAAACACTACATGCAGTGCTTAGTTATGTCCTGCAGAGGGCAGTACTGGTTAGAATAACTATTAGTTTATGGCGCCACACTTTCTAAAATGGCTGCATTTGGTAAAGACGTAGTAAGCTAAAAGATCCTAAAACAGAGGGTTCAGGTGTGAGTGTTCAGGTGTGAGCTTCCAGGCAGCCAGCACAGCGAGGAACAAGGTGGAGCATCTGTAACCAGAATGACAGCACATCTAAAGAGCAGGCAGCTGAGAGTCCACTGAGAGTTACAATCCTGGATGAGATGAACTGAACTTACTGACATTACCAGTCTTTATCTGTTAAAAACACCTTAGATTAATCTTCAGGAAATACTTCACTGTAAAATTTACTATAGTTTAATATTTAATAAAAACAAAAATACTTACACTTAAAATCTACACTTTATCTATCCATATATATATATATATATATATATACATATATATATATGTATATATATATATATATATATATATATATATATATATATGTACTGAGTCTGTCATATATTTACTTTATAATACAAGTTATAATCAGAATTACAGAAGTATTAATATAAAGTCTATCAAACATGGAAGCTTTAAAAAATGAAGACGTAAAAAGGCTTTTGGCCTGTTTGCAAGCAGTGTTTCCAACCGTAGGTTTGGTGTGTGGGTGTGTGTGTTGGAGGGAAACAGGAGGATGTGTGACAGCTGAAGGGGGATACAGGTTACAGAGCTGTCTCTTTCAGGTCGTTGAGGTTTGGCAAGCGAGATCTGGACGGGCGACCGAAGCCGTGCCCGTTCTGGCCTCCCTTGATGCCCATTTGCTCCGGGTAGGGGTTGCCCTCGGGGCGGCCCATGGCGGATGAGTGCCAGCCGGGCTCCAGCTGTCCAGGCAGGGGGTAGGCCGTCTGCCGGCTCTTCAGCTGGGGCGTGCTGACCCCTGAGTGGCCCCGGCTTTCGGTGAAAACACCTTGAGCGGACGCGGAGTTGGGCAGCGGCTGGTAGCGCATGTCAGAGGACGCCGTCTGGTTGGAGGATGAGGATGAGAGGTGCAGGAGCTTGCGCAGCGACTTCAGGGGCTGGCTCTGAAAGACACGTTTCACATCATCAGCATCATGAAATCAGACATTTCAAGCGCTGATTTTCTGTGGCGACTCACTGGGGAGTGTGAATCAGACAGTTTCTCTGGCGGCCAGTCCTTGTCTCGATCACGGTCTCGCTCCTGGTTCCGGTCTCGGCTCTTGTCGCGGGACCTGTGCCGACTGCTCTGATGACCTGAGGACCTGGAGGACTTCTGGATGACGGCATCCATACCTTCGCTTGGAGCCTATCGCAGAGCATAAATGTTTAATTCATCCCATTCAGAAAAGACATTTCAGTGCTTCATGCTACCCTTGACACGTGTTATTATCAAGATTAGTCAAGTTATGTCAGGAAATACACCTTAGTGTTGATAAGTTTCAAGAGCAATTAATAATGAAACAAAACAAAACATGGCAAGCAGTTCCTGAGGAGGAGATGAGACGAGAGCTCTGACTGTCTTCTGGCCAGATTGGGTTTGTTTGTGCAGTAAAGCCCCCCCACCCCCCAACCCCACCCCGTCAGTTATAAATAGAAACCTGAATGGAGTCTCACCCAGCACTTCCATGCTAAACCATTACTCCCACAGTCAGTTTAACACATCAACACGAGGTGGCCTTTATAATTAGGAACTATTTTTGTCCCACCCATCCCTCCTTCATCTATACTCTGTAATCAAGACAGAGGCTTAAATACCCTTTCAGTAGTTCATCAGCTGCTCTGCTGTGATGTTGCTGAGCTGGAAATCTTTTCTAAGTAGAAATGCTGGTGAGCCGAAGCCTCCTCATCCTCATGCAGCTTGACCAGAGACAACAAGCTGTGCCTGATTTTTACTCAACACTGATTTAAATCAGATGCAACCTGTCAGATCCATCACTTGAACTAGAAAAACTTTTTTTTGTGAAAGATCAGGTCCAAAATCCAACATGGACAATGTGTTATCTTAAAGGTACAGTGTGTAAAAAATCAAAGGTCAACAGCAGAAAAATGTGATATATAATTCAAAACTCTGTTTCTATTGGTGTTTCATCGCTGCACTAGAATAACTGTTAAAGGGACTAGAGGCAAGAATTTTAAAAAACAAACGTGCATGTCCATTTTTTTTAATGGTAATGGCTGATCAAGCGCTAAATGCCAAAAAGAACGAGCCCACCCACTGCACACAGACTCACAGTCTGTGTGCTGCAAAATGCGCTGCAATTCGGTGGCCGAATTTCCCACGCTGCCCTGCGGATGTGACGTCAAATGACGCTACATCCGCAGTTTTGATACAGGAAGAAGACATTCGCGGTAAATTCAAACACTGTAAGCGATGGTTACGGAATCTTCTGCCATCAGCAAACAATCTAGATCAACTGAAAGACACTAAAAAGTGTAACTACGAAGAAAAAAAGTAGTAAACAACATTATAGCTTCAGTTTGTGCACACTCCCGTGATGGCTTGTTATACAAACATAATTTCACTCCACATAATATGATTATTTGGAATAATAGATATATTCTACGTAAGAGAAAATCCTTATATTAACAGGGAGGAAAAATAGTTTTGGCCATCGTTCACTTAATGGATACAAATGATGACATTTTAGATTGCACAGATTTTCATAGCAAATTCAGTTTAGACTTTCCACAGAAAGTTTCTGTCTAGGCAGTTCCTGTGGCTGTTAAATCTGGTTAAAGGAATGTTACAGTATTCCAACATAAAAAGAAGTGAAGGGAAACTAAACTAGACTATTTTATTTCATATACTGTGCATATATATATATATATATATATATATATATAACACATACATATACATACATATGTATATATTAATATCAGTACAGCCTTCAACACCTCAAAATCAACAATGTTCATTCCCCCATCTGTTACTTTTCTTTTATTATCAAGGATGGAAGTTACTATTTTCAGGAGATTATTTTCCTAAATCCAGCAGATTCAATGGCGACCTGGAAGTATTCTTTTCCGCACATGTGCAGATGAGCTGACGTTACGAATTGTGCTTCCTTAACAGATCATGCAGTGACAGGGTGCTCATACATGGAGGCTGCCATATTTGTTCCACCACTGTTACTACAGTGTCCCTGAATGGACAAAAGAATGTGTGTGAAGTGAGAATCCTCTGAACTTTAAAAATGCAGTACCAGCTTTGTTTAATAGGAGTTAGAGCACTGTTTGGGATCAGTACTGTACCTTTAAAGGTACAGTATGTAAGAATTACTGACATCTAGAGGTAAAGATGGGTATTTGAAAGAAAAGACGTTTTCTTTCAAATGACTTCATATTCCAAGCACTGTTGTGAATATATGGTGGCCGTTAATGGCCAAATTCTCCCAGACAGAAAGATGTTTTCATCTGTTAGTGGATCCAGTGGTCTCAGGTGTAGCTATGACTGTACAATGAGTAACTACTTCATCCAAAACAGTGCTCTAACTCCCATTAAACAAAGCTGGAACAGCACTTTAAGTGTTCAGAGGGTTCTTATTTCACTCACATTGTTTTGTCCATTCAGGGACACTGTAGTAAAAATGGCGGCACAAATATGGCAGCCTCCTGCCGTTTCTCAATATGCGTACTTTTGCGGACTTGCATTCTTGTGTACTTTTGAAACGTCATCAGTAGAGGTCCAAGTACTGTTCCAATTCAAAGAACGCATCAAGACAAGTACGCTCCATATTCCCGGATGTGTACTTGCTCCGCCCACTTTTCCGAGTCTGCATTGGAGATGGCTTTTGTGGACTTCAGACACCTTTCTATCCCATAAGGCATTGCGGCATAACAATGGTGGAGGAGAAAAGTAATTGCTATAAGTGCTGAAAATACTCATTATTTTACGTAACGTTGGTTTTATATAACTTTTCTACAACAGAGTTGCTTTACTTCAACTTCTTGGTGGTTTGATAAATTTTAAACCGTTATTAAAAGTGACTAGCGGTTTCACAAACGGGCTGAACAGCTAACAGTAGCTAAGAGTAAGTAAGACAGTTGCGCAGATTAGCTGTCTTTAACTGCCACATTCAAGCAGGGTTATTGCTACTTATCATTTTAGTATTAGATATTTGTTATGACACAACTTCAGCAACGTCTTTGACGTAATCAAGTATGCTTCTGTTCCAAATGTGCAACGAGTGTACTTGCGTCCTTCCGTCCTCAGAAGTCTGTACTTCCAACAAGTCCATACTAGCAAGTACACAAGTTTGTTCTCAGCGAACTTGGTATTGAGAAACGGCCTCCATGTATGTGCACCTTCCAGCAAGTGGATATAAATGGCTCATTCTAAGAAAATAAACATTTAACAGCTATTCTAGTGAAGCGATTACACATTAATAGAGACACATTTTTGGATTATATATATTAAATTTTTCTGCCATTGACCTTCGTTTTTTTCATACTGTACCTTTAACAGAAGCTTGCCTTATTGTAGATTCTGCTTCTTTATTTTGAAAGAGTTGTACTGTAATTGTGTTTGTGCCCATGGATCTGACTGGTTAGCAGTCTTTTATCAGACACAACTCTCTTGTAAAACATAAAGCAAGCAAATCAGGCTAAAACTGAACCAATAAGACTGCTGATTAATGCTGGAAATACATGCAGTGTTTGTGTGACATGGAGGTAGGAGTGATGCTGTAAAACAATATGTACCATGGGAGAGGACACTACAGGGAGGACTCTCTCTGAGCATCTATGTTTTATGTTATTCTTTGGACTAAACAGAGGGAAAAGACATTTCTTGATGACAGGGGGTCTTCCATCAAGGACTTCCATCTGTAATATAAAGGCACATGACTGGTGGCACAGGTAAGCATGATGCACACGAAAACAGCAACCAACAGAGATGCAGCAAGTAGACAGACAACAAACAAGGCATTGGTGCAATTTGCAGTAAACTCTGCATCAAAAGCAGGACATTTGTCTGCAGACGTACGAGGACAAAACTCACCATTTGGGATTTTTTCTTTTTCTTTTTTATTGCTCGGAAGAAACCCTGCTTCTCCTTTTCTTTGGACGGCTCAGATGCGTTCAGGACTACAGTATCTGGCCCATTCCTGGAAATAAAGGAAACAGGACTGAGCATGACGTTTCAGAGACATGGCGACGTTGTCAGAGCCACCATGCTGTCTGGCCAGCATGCAGCTACATGTGACAGCACCGCTTTAGCAACAGCCACAAACACCCAAGTACTTTGTGATGCTGTCGCGTTGTCAAGGATCAGAAAAACATTCTTTTGGCATACAGAATGATGGTTGTGGTGATGTGATATAATTACCAGGGGTCAAATGCAGGCTGACGTTTGGAATGATTGGTCAAACTGCTGCCATCCCCGGACAAGCCAGAGCCCCGGCTCTGACCCCTGCTGTCGTGGAAGGAGTTGTCTGGCCGTGGTGAAGGAACTGTTCAACAAACACAGTAAACATGGTCTTCCTCCTTCAGATGCAGCTCAAAGTAGGAATCTATTTCAAAAGTCATTATCCATGTCAGAGAAGGCCTGACTAATTGATGATAAAATAGAAGAAAACAAAACATAACAAATTCCTGAGATATAAAAAGAAGAATGTGGTGTTATCCTGCCAAACTGGTGCAGCTGGAAACAGGAGTGTTGTTAGTTAAAGCTACTATGTGTAAAATTCAGGGTTTTTGACCGTGATGTCAAAAAGCTAGAAAAACAGATGGACCACACCAGTTTACACCAGTAACATCTCCACCTAATGGGTCCGTCTGGTGGCAGTCATATGTCAAATTTATCACTTTGTATTTGAATTTTCTGACGAATTATTATAACATCCTGATGGTTGCATAATGTACATAAACAGTGACCGTAGCAAACGTCAGTATTTGGTTGATGTTACTGCAGCAAACAAAAACAACAGCTCTGCAGAGTAGATGCTGTTCAAGGGCCCTAAAATTAAAGATGGTGGAAATCCAAATATATCTGCACCTGAAACACCTCTTGTCATCATTTATATATTGCATCCTCTTTATACATAATGTTGATTTCAGCAAATGTGCACAACTGATGCGCCTAACACATGAAAGTTGTGAGGTCACACTGAAACCCCACATACAGTCCTCAAAATTATTCATACCCTCCAATTAAAGAAAAGGATAATTAGTAATCCAAATAACAAGAAACTAAAGAAATTAATAATAAATAAAAATTTACAAAATTATATTTTAGAAAAAAATGCATTTGAAATGTAGTTGAAAAAAATATATATATATATATATATATATATATATATATATATATATATATATATATATATATATATATATATATATATATATGTATATATATGTATATATATATATATATTAAAAACAAATCACAAACAAACTGTCCCAGACCAATGAGAGCACATTTACCATGAACTATATGGACCAAAATACAGCTGATCTTTTTTTTCCTTCTTTAATTGGAGGGTATGAATAATTTTGAGTATGTGCTATTAAAATAAAGATAAGTTAATGCTTTAACTGGCACATGCCATCAGAAATGTGTTAAAGCAGATTTACAGTGTGGTTATAAACGATCAACTTTCAGCTTAGCTAACAGTGTGTCTGCTAGTTCAGCTAAACTTTGGCCCGGACGAACGTGTAGATGAATATTTGACAAAGATTCTTGTTCCTCGGAGGATAAATCCAAATGAAAGCTACATTATTAATCCCAGACGAAAATTGATTTTGGAAAATTTTCTGTTTTCTGAGTACGTCTTGAGTTATAATTGAAATATCCCCTGACTTCTCAGCCTGGTGCAGTTAGCCTGGCTAAATCTGAGCCATTTAACTGCTGATAAGAATAAATAATAGGCTATGCTCATGTCTAATGTTCAAATATGTTTTTTTTTTTTTTTTTTTTAAATCCCTAAATATAAACTGTAGCGAATTAAAAAGGTGAACATAGTGGTGCTGGGATGTAAATGGAGATTTGAGCTGACAGCAGAGAGAATCGGTCCGGACTGAACAAACCTCTGTAGAAGCTGCCCACCCGCCTCGGCATGGATTCACTGTAGATATTGCGATTCTCTTTGGATGAGCCCCCATCGTCAGTTTGCTGGTCGTGATATAAGCCAACCTAAGTCACAACACAAGAACTAATCACATAAAAGCAGCGAGCTTCAGTGCATGCTTCCCCGTCTGCAATGATATCTTTATTTACCTGAAGGAACAGAAAACATGGGGGCGTACGGACTTACGAATGGTCGTTATAATAAAACATCTGCGGAGGCTACGCATGCTTCCAGAATCAACTGAAAGCTGCTGTGATGACGCTGTGCTATCATAAGAAGTCACATTAGAGGGAAGCAAAGCAACAGAGAGAATGAGGAGGCATCTGATGCAGAGACAGAGACGGACAGCAGCATCCACCCACATCCGCTCTCTGGAAGACTGGATGTGGGTGGGGAGCGGTGGGTGCAGGCACAATGTCGGACCTCGCTTTTTTGCCGCTGTGTGTGAAAAGCTGCGGTGTTGTCCCTGGTGGAGTCCCTTATTGGGGGTCTGCTGTGGGTGACCTCAGTGGGTGCTTGTTCACTCTGTTAATGGAGACATGATGAAGCGTGAAAAGAGCTCAGCATTGCAGCACATACGTACAAATACACACATGCACACACTATATATACTATATGTTTATATACAGTATATATAAATACACAAGATAGCGTGATTCAGCTTAAATTCTAACAGAGAACTATTTTTATCGTTCGTGCAGAGTTCATAGATGAAGTTATGTTAACCCTAAAAACCAGATCTGACTAAAAAACCGGGGCCAGGCCGAGGACAGTCTTAAATGAAGCAAGAGTAAATCCTGACTGCATCGCTGGACAAACTGAGACGGAGGCAGAGCTATCCAGCACAAACTGGTGTGGGCTCTGGTTTGCTGTGGGCTGATCACTGACCCGGCTCAGGTCTTCCTCTCTGGAGGAGCTTCCAGAGTGGCGGGGCAGCGTGCGGTGCTGCAGCTGTGGAGACAGGAGCTGGAGGCTGCTGGCTCTGGTGGGCATTCCCTGCCCGACCGACAGCCCCTCGTCTGCACCGTGTGTCCTCTGGTGATCTCTTCGTACGTACATGGAGTGGCGGTGCGGTCGCTGCTGAGAGGAGAAGGGGCTGGTGTACCCCTGGCCGTAAGATAGAGGGTCATGTGGGGTGGACAGCGAGTGGCCGTGGATTCTCTCCATGCTACCTTCCCCGGGATCCAGAGCATCTGGGGACTTGGCCTCCTCTGAGGTCTTATGGCGGGTGGAGGAGCGCCTGTAGGAGGAGTCCAGCGTGTTGCTCTCTCTTTCGGAGCGCGTGCTCCCTTGGCCAGCTGTGCCGGGTCCCAGTCTTTCCACCCTGCGAGATGCTGGGCTGCTCGGAGCTGTGAGGTCCAGACAGCTGGAAGGAAAGTAGCGAGATGTGGCTTCATCTGCGTACAGGTGAACGTCGTTTAAGTTCCCCACTGACTTCGCATCGCTAAGCGTCCCGTAGCTCTTAGATAAGTTCAGGTAGGCAAACTTGGAAGAGGAAGGCATGGAGCTGTGGGACTCCATGAAGCTGTGTCGCCCGTGTTTCTCCCCCGACTGAAGCGTGTTGGTCTTCCCTTCAACAAAAGAGTGGCGGTTCTGCTGCGAGCGGAAGTTGGATTTGAGGTACTTGGCTCCAGGACCGTCCGACACTTTGGACCCCAAGTTCATCTCAAAGTCGCCCTTGCTCTTGGCGTCGCCGGGACTGTGCAGATGAGGCAGGTTGCTGCTGGCCAGGTCCATGCTGCAGGCGGTGGAGTGGTTGAAGATCTGCGGCTGGTAGTTCTTGGGATGCAGGGTGGGGCTGAGGTTGATGGGTGCAGACATGTTACCGTTGAGGAAGCTGTCATTGTTAGGGTGGATGTCCTCATGTCGGGGCAAGCTGGAGCACTCTCTGCTGCTGGAGCGGTGGCTTCCTGAGCTTTTACCGCCATGGCTTCTGTGCACAGAGAGCAAGGACATCATCTTAGACAGGAAGAAGCCATAGTCTCCATCTTATGGTTTTAAATTGTAAAGAAAATTAAAGCCTGTCTGTTTTAAAACAGGCAAATATTCATTTATGCTACTGTATATAAAACAACTTGTTCTACTTCACATTTCTCTTTATTATTTGTTTAAATTTGTTATAACTTGAGTGTTTCTTTTCACATTAAAAAAAATTGTAATATTATTTTTCATTGGGTCATTTTTATTCTGTCTATTGGAGGAGCAAAAGCAGTAAGGGTGTCAGCTTCAAATTTCAGCCCAAGAAAATGGACAGCCCGTATCAGCCATCTGCAAAAGTTGATGGAAAAACAATTCGGTATTGGTGGATCGTTCCTATATAATCGTTCATTTTATTTGTATAGAACTTTTCAAAACCTCAAAGGCTAAACCCAACAGCAAAATGTTTGCAGTTTCACACTCAACATGTTTGAGTTTCCAAAAACTGAAAGGCTAAATCAAACAGGAAGTCGGTCATTTTGAATCAAATACTGATTTTTAGGATGAAGAGGAGTCATCTACCAACTAGAAAGTCTGTGGTTCGAGTCTAGGCTTCCCCTGACTCCATTCTTTTTACCCTTTATTTATTAAAAAAGCAAGAGAGACCCAGCTCATTGGACATTTAAATCAATATCTTTACTGCTTGCTGGTCACAGTTGCAACAATATCATATCAGAGGAGGTTAAACTGCGTCACTAACCCAGAATGCGTCGCAGAAACAAAGTAATGGCAGGGTCAGAGTATGTGGTCAAATCTGAGCATTCTGTGAAATCACATTTAATTGTTTTAGCAATGAAGTTAAACATGAGAGGGCTATTAGAAGATATTCATGGTTCCCTTTTTGCTGCAGGAGATTTTCTTTCCAGATTGCATTCAGCAGAATAGTCGATTACAGGTTTTAAATTGTAGACAAACTGGCAGGAAATACTTAAATTTTCTTACAAAGAAAAAAAACATTTAGTAAAAATGTCACTGAGTAATGGTTGTTGCACATAGAGTGGATGAAGGTCTTTAGGGTGGTGTTAGCTGAACACAGCATCTGCACATAATCTGAATAAAAGGACACGTTAACATGTGAATCTAAACAACAAGGAGACAGTGACAAAAATATACAAACTATAGTGTTGACTGCTGACCTGCTGGGGGTGGTGTTGTCTCCGTGGTGAGGCTTTCTCTTGGAGGAGCGTACAGGTGTGGGTGTTGGTGGGCCGGGCCGCTCCACCATCCGCAGGGTCTGGAAGGTGTGGTGGTTCAGGCACTGCTCTGTGAGAAAGCGCTCCGTCGGGTTCAGCAATAGGAGGTTCTGAGGCGCAAACACAGAGGAGGAACCTGTGAGTTCTCGAGACACCCTGAACATCCAGACCTCACAAACAAACTGAGAGTCATGCTCCGGTGAGTCATCGTCGTTATCATGAAAGTCCGCCTGCTGCTGCTGCATTTACCAGCGTCTTACATTTACCGAAACAAGCCAAACAATGATGTGAAATATGATTCATGGCATTTGCTTTTTTCTTACTGAAATCAGTGTTTTTATTAATCCATCTCCACTGAAACTTACAGTGGCAGCTACTTTTCTAGTCTCTTTGGGACAAAGCCAAAAATGTGAGTCTTTACATGCCATATCGCTTTGGAAAAGCAGTTAGCAAATATATTTGATTAAATCAACTGATATGGTCTCAAGAAACTGCAATAATTAATAAGAGTGGTGCCTGTCGTCTCTGAAGTCAGTCCTGGTATGACATCATGATTGGAGTGAGTCATCTGCAGGGAAAAGCACAAGTGCACAAGCACAGCCCACATTCTTGACACGGAGCTCCTGTTTACAGTTCAGACATGGCAATAACAGCAGTGCTGGAGCTGAGGATGTGAACCTGGAGATGTCGAAGACATCGGGTAGTCACGATGTAAACACAACGATAACGCCGCATTGTCTACTATAGGGATCCGATATTCCTGGTCCTCGAGGGTCCTGCAGGTTTCAGAAGCTTCCCTGCTGCAACACACCTGATTCAGACTCAGACTTGTGCAGAGCCTGATGCTCTGTGCTAGTCTGCTAATTACCCAGTGATTTGAGTCAGGAGTGTTGCAGCAGGGAAACCTCTAGGACAAAAATTCTCTGGTACTACTGTACAGAGATGAATAAAATGCAGAGCCCTAATTTCCCCTCAGGGATCTTACCAGTATAACAAAAAAAAAAAAAAAAAAAAATGAGATGGGTTAAAGGTTAAGGAGTAAACCCATCCCCCCGCACCAATAGGGGATTATCACGCTTCCACGTTCCGGTTTCCGGAAGTTGAAACATTTGCAGCTTCCTCTTCCGGGCCAGGAATGGCTCAATCCAAGTCTCGATGTTGCTGCTCTGTTCCATTGTGTACATCTAATAAACAACGGCAGCCGTACCTAAGTTTTCATGGATTCCCGACTAAAAAGACACTAAGGAAGAAGTGGATGAAAGCGATTTGTCAGAGTGAAGGACCGAAATTTAAAATAAAACAAGGTTGCACGTATGTCTGTAGTCGGCACTTCAATGATGCAGACTACACTACAGCTAGCGTTAGCAAGCTCGCGTTAGCTGACGTTACCAACTTTTCGCTTGTGAAAACATACAAGCGTCTGAAAACTGGGTCTGTACCCCCCCGTTTCCAGTGGAACAACTGGGGACTGCCAAAAAAAGGAGACGCTTTCAGATGCTTGTGTGTTTTCAGCCGCACAAAGTTAGGCACGTCATCGAGCTGGCTAATGCTAGCCTTCCAACACGACTGTGCAGACTGCCGGCTACAAACAAACGTGTGTTTTATTATAAAGTTCGGCCCTTCACCGCGGCGAATCGATCGCTTTGATCCAGCTTTTGATCCAGTATCACTTCAGTCTGGAATGAAAACTTAAGTATGTTTGGAGTTTATCCGATTTAAACAGTATAACAGAGCAGGAATGGCTGTTGTTAACACGGCCCGGAAGAGGAAGTGACCAAATACCGGGAAGTTCCGGTAAGCGTGATAACCCCCTATACCCCTCCCCACCAGACCTGTGATTTTCACCTTCAGCAGGTCGAGCAGGCCTCCACCGATGATTCCCAGGTATCTACGCTCCAGCGTCTGGGGGTGGTTCACAGCAGGAAACTGAAATGATAAAAGACAATGATACCATTAGGACTGTCCATGTGACTACTGAATGAACAATCACTGCTTTAACCCTTTGAAACCTGTGACTATTTTTAGGCCTCTACTCAAAAATGGCATCTCCATAATGAAATAGCCACAGCATCAGCACTGGCAGCCCCCCAGGTTGTCTTCTCCCTCTATATCAATGACTGCATCCCCGGGGTCTCCTCTGTGACGGGATGCACTGTAATGGGTCTGATCCAGGACGGTGACGAGTCTGCATACAGGCGGTGGAACAGTTGGCCCACTGGTGTAGCCAGAACCATCTGGAGCTGAACCTGCTCAAGACCGTGGAGATGGCAGTGGACTTCAGGAGAAACCTCCCAACACCCATCCCCCTCACCATCCTCAACAACAGTGTCTGCAGCAGGGTTACTCAGTTCGGTCCTGCGAGGGCTGCAATCCAGCAGGTTTTCCATCTCTCCCTGCTTTAACGCACCTGACTCAAATTAAATAGTACCTTTTGGCAAGGGCTCGGTGGGTTTTTGTGTGTCTTTCAGTGAGAAATAACTCCTGTCTGACCGCTCTACCATCACATCCTGATTGGCAGCGAGTCCCAGCTCTCCTTTAGCTGTCTGAACAAAGTTCTTTGTCCTTGATCCCTCGATTTAACTCCACAGACAGATCTAAGGAGTCTGCTAGTGAATCTGGGTGGGTTCTGCTCTTTCAGGCTCTGTAGTGCTGTAGAAATGCCCTCGTATCTTTTCCCAGATCTGTGCCTTGATCCCATCAAGTCTCACAGATTTATATACAACCCTCTTGACCTGATGACTTTATTTCACCTCCAATCATCTGTGGCCTCATGTAGGCAGGTTTGTGCTGCTCTAAATGATGTCAGATTAATGCAGTTGGGATCAGATGGTCGAGTCAAGTCAAGTCAGATTAATTTAAAAAAGCACATTAAATAACAATCTCAGTTGATCAAAGTGCTGTACAGAACAAAACAATAAAACCAAATAGAAGCTTCTTGAGGACAACTGATCCAAGGTGTTATTTTTGTCTTTGAGCTGAATTTTAATCCACATATCAGAAACATCACAGACGTGATTTTTTCATCTTAAAAACATCGCCAGAGTCCGCCATTTTCTTTCTCTTGCCAGCTATCACTATCACTATTATCACTATTCCTTTGTCTCCAGAATCGACTACTGTAATGTCCTGCTCTCTGGTCTTCCCTAAAAGAGTATTTAATCATTTATAATTACTTCAGAACTACACCAGTTTTAACATCGCTGCATTGGCTCCACATGCGTTTCAGGATTGATTTTGTTTTTTTTAGTGGTCTATAAATGTCTTTATGGTCTTGGGCCTTCTTATTTATGTGACATGCTTTTAAATTATGAGCCCTCATGGACCCAGAGCACCTCTGGTACTTTTAGTCGTTGGCCTTTTAGTTATTCCCAGAGTGAGAACTAAAACTCACGGAAAAGCCGTGTTCCTGGTAGAGAACTTCAGGGCAGCAGACACTGTTGATGTTTTTAGGTTCATGACCTACTGTACCTTTTCAGCTTAGTTTTTAACTGAATTTCTTTTTTTTAAATCTTATTTTTGTCTATTTTATTTCTTTTTTTGGTTGTTGTTAATTTTATAACTTCATTTATCAGTTGTTTGGTTGTATACTTTTAAGAATGCCTTCTAATGTGGCCGTTTTGTTGCATTATTTTAAGGAATCCTTCTAGTCCTCGGGAGTTGATAGCATAGTGGTTACTGTCGCAGGCTTTGGCGCGGCAGTCCCCGGTTCGGGTCCCTGACACGGCACACACGTGAACCACTGTGGACCCTTGAGCAAGGTCCTTAGCCCACTGCTCTCAGGTTCAACCTGAGATGGGTGAAAGTGCAGAGAATGAATTTCCTAATTGGCTAGCTAATTGGGATGAATAAAGCATATAAAAACAAAATAATTCAACTTTAAATGTTTCTTTTATTTGTTCTTATTGTTTAACATTTTTTCCAAGTGTTTTTAGGGATGCATGATCACTGTTTTTTAAAACTGATACCAATAACCAATAAATTTCAGTTCCTAAAGGCTGATACCAATAAATGCCGATAGCACACATACATACCTAATCATACCGAATCAAAAATTCCAACTGTATGAGGTAGCATGTGTTTAAAATAAAAATGGAAAGTGGTTTGGAAGCAGCTTAGGGTCTCCCCTGTGAAGCAGCAGCTTTCTTTCCCCAATCGCAATATCTCAGCGAGAAAAGCTTGAAAATGGAATTTTCAACTTCTAAATGTCTGATCTTAAAGGTACAGTATGTAAGAATTACTGACATATAGTGGTAAAGATGGCTATTTGAAAGAAAAGATGCTTTCTTTCAAATGACCTCATATTCCAAGCACTGTTGTGAATGTACGGTGGCCGTTAATGGCCAAAATTCTCTCAAACATAAAGATGTTTTTATCTGTGAGTGGATCCAGTGGTCTCAGGTGCAGCTATGACTGTATTATTAGCAACTATTTTTTTTATGTCTTTAAAGGCATTACTCTTCCCAAACAGTGCTCTAACTCCCAGTAAACAAAGCTGGTACAGCAGTTTTAAAGTTCAGAGGGTTCTCACTTCACACACAATGTTTTGTCCATTCAGGGACACCGTAGTAAAAATGGTGGAACAAATATGGCAGCGCCAATATGTGAACTGCCCCTTAAGTAGATATAAAAGACTTATTCTAAGAAAATAAACATGTAACATCTATTCTAGTGCAGCGATTAAACATCAATAGCATAAAATTTTTCTGGCATTGACCTTTGATTTTTTACACCTTTGTACCTTTAAAAATTCCAACTGTATGGAGTAGCTAGTGTCTAAATAAGAATGGAAAGTGTTTTGGAAGCAGCTTGGGGTCTTCCCTGTGAAACAGCAGCTTTTGGGGGGGGGGGGGGTTAAAGCCCAAATTACACAAAAATTACTTACTGAGTTGAAATCATTCGGTCCCCCCAAGTTTAAAAATCCCATCTGCTCCCCCGAATATATATGTTATCGGGGCAAGTCGTCATGATATCAGACTTATTGGAATGACGCAGTACTATAGCTGTGGGGTGGGGCCTATATATATATATATATATATGCATATATATATATATGTGTGTGTGTATATATATGTATATATATATATATATATATATATATATATATATGTATGTATTGTATGCAAATGTCTTCCTTTCTCTCAGCTGTTTCTTGTTGTCTTGACTTGCACTGTTTTTTTCTTTTTTTTGCCATTTTAATCATTCCTCCCATAAATTTCATGCACATGAATTGCTGAAGCTTAGTCAAAATTCCCACACAGGCTGTGGAGAGTATGACGGCTTCTCACATCCAGAAGCTGTTCATTTTACATCACACGTTTCCAAGTGTCACAGAAAGCACACTGTAGGTGGACAGTGTGATTGAACAGCCAACAAACATCCTGCGTTTCTGACTGGATTGGCTTTACAAAAACACAAAGCATGCTTGCACCAAACACAAACTCTTCTCATGAATCTTCGTATCCTATAACACAGGAGCAGATATGTATCAGTTAAAAAGACCATTAAATCAAAACAAGCACAGTTATCTTGTGGAGGTAGGAACTTTCATTGAGCTAGTGCTAATAATAGCAGGGGTGCAATGTCCAGCATTTGCCTGTTTTACTGCAGAGACCTTGTCACTGGAGAAAAACATCTGAGATCGGGAAGGAAAAGGATGACCCAGGTCTGATCTACCAGCAGCCTGCCACAGAAAACTTATCACAGCCTTCACAGGATAAATGATATGCAATGAGTCATTGTGATGCAATCAGTCATGGCACGGCAAACTCGGCCAAAAAGAAAAAAAACAAGACCAGCGTGAAGAAACATAGCAGTGAGCAAAAATAAATACGGGAAGGAAGGGAAAGAGAGAGGCAGAAAGCAACGGTAAAGGAGTAAGAGACTGAGTGGAGAATGATGGGGAGGGATCGCTCAGTAGGATGAAGGTAAAGAGGGATGAAGGGGGGCCTGACGTTACCCTAAGCCCGTGGAAGCGGGGGTTGTTATAGAAGAGCTTCATCTGCTCTGGTGGCAGGGGCCCCAACACTTTCTGGATGGTGAAGAGCTGGTCGATCTCACTCTCTCCCGGGAACAGTGGCTGCCCGTCACTCAGCTCTCCTAAGATGCAACCCACTGACCACATGTCCACCGCCTTCCCGTAAGGAGCCCTGGGATCGCAGATTTGACCGGTTAGTAATGGAAGTAAGGTACAAAAATAGTTAATAGAACAACGTATCAGTGCAGAGTTTAGAAAAATAATAAAAAATGGTGGAAATACCCAAGCAGCAGCTCTGGAGAGCGGTACCATCTAGTGGCCACATACTCGGTGTAATTGGCATCAGTCCCTTCAGAAAGATTACGTGCAAAGCCTGGAAAAGAAGACAGAGCAAGCAATGTTGTTTAATGAGGAGCTTTTGATTTGCTCTGCATGCTTAGAAACCTAAAATGGATTTCAGCTGGGTTTCTCTGTGAATGCTCATTATGCTGCAGGTAAAAGCGGTCCTCATGCAACAGATACACCATCACACTGAGGAACTTGATCTGGTGCAGTAACTCCACTGTACACAAACCACAGCTGGAAAGTGTTTAAGCTGCATTACATAACATGGAAAAATTAAATAATGATCCTTAAGCAACTTTGGAGAATTATTAGTTGAGAGTTAAGTGAAAAGCTGAATGCTACTTTCATTTCTGTTCATTACATAACAAAATACAGTCAGGAGATTTTTAGTTTCACAGGAATGAAATCTAAAAACTTTTAAAGCTCACAGATGGAGAGGAAAAATGTTCCTTGTTTAATCCGTAAACAGCAACACTTGTAGCTGGGACTGATGCTGGGAGCCGGACTGGAAAACTGGGACTGATGCTGGGAGCCGGACTGGAAAACTGGGACTGATGCTGGGAGCCGGACTGGAAAACTGGGACTGATGCTGGGAGCTGGACTAGAAAACTGGGACTGGTGCTGGGAGCTCAGTCGTCAGCATACATTACTATACTGGCTTTATCTAATATGTATGGTAAATCATTTTTTTTATTCAACTGTGAATAAAAAAGGGCCAAAACATCTCCCCTGGGGTGCTCTGCATGGTGTAGGCCTGGTTTCTGAATAGCTGCTGTTTGCTTTCAATTTGATAGAGACTGTAACTGTAGAACCACAGAAGTGCAGGCGGCTCAAAGCTATAACAGGAAGGTTTTTCTAGTAAATGATGATCAGTTATATCAAAAGCAGCTGAGAAGTCTAAGAACACAAAACCAACCTTTTTTTTCATTTCAACACCTGTCAGCCTATCATCAGACATGCTAATCAGTGCTGTTGACGTGGATTGAGCTTTTCTATATGCATGTTGGGAATTAAAAATTATGTTGAGGATAAATAGTTATTAATTTGGTCATATAAAAATGTTTCCATCATTTTCCCCCAAATACAGACAAAAAGCTTAGAGGATGACTGATTAAAAAAAGGTCAGTTTCTTGTTTTTTGGCAGTGTTGGTGCACAGATATGCTTTGCTCTCAGCAGGATTTGGATGGAAGGAGTGCTCATGGTAGACGTGAAGAGGTGTTTACGGAAAAAGAGTCAGAAGACGAGGACCAGTGGTTGAAGTGGACACTGCCTTACAGATTCTATTGTATTAGCTTATATTACTGGGTCGAGGAAAATGATAGCGAGTCAGAGTTGGTGCCCTGACCTTCCTCTGTTTTTGGCCAGGGAAAGAAGTAACCCAGAGCTCTGTAACCCAGATTTAAGTGCCATTTGCTCAAGAAACTTCATTTGACAAACTGTTGTTTATTTGAGAATCATTCATTTTTAACAAATTTCATCCAAATAGTTTACAGACCACCAAATCCTCCTTCCTGTTTTATTCAAGATTTCTCTGAGTTTTTATCAACTATACACATAAATACAAGATTTTAATAACTGGTTATTTCAACCTACACATAACAGTGGTGACCCCCTCGCCAGCTAGATTTTTTAGACCTTTTAAACAGAATGAGTTTAATCAGCATGTAACACATCCGACTCACAACAGAGGACACTCTGGACCTGGTCCTAACCTATGGCCTGTCCTGGTGTGTCCTCTGTTGTTTACCTGGCTGTGTCAGACTACTACTGTGGATTTTCAACATCACAAGTTTTAGCCAATGGGAGGCCCCGGTCAGAACTGTGAGGAAACAATATTTCATTGACATTTCAAACCAAGCAGCTCTCTTTAAAGGAGCAATAAGTGAAAATTCGTCATTTCCAGGTTGAAATAACTGAAATATTGCAATATGAAGCTCTAGTTGTATTTCATCTGGAACATACTGCAGCATGACATCACACCGTCTCTCTGTGTTGATGTCGAGCCTCTTGTTCATAAAAGTGGTCTGCCCTCGCGTGCATGTTGGTGCATGTGAATCTCCGCCTCCTCCCTGCACTGATAGTAGGCCAGATGGAATTTGCTAATAGCTTAGTAAAATATTGGGGGTTCTTTTTGTCTGAGCTGAATTTTATTCCATGAATCAGAAATGTCAGACAGACAGGATTTTATCATCTTTAAAGGCATATGCCACCCCTGGGTGAAACTGAGCCTCCCCCTGCAGTCCCCTGAGTTGGACAAGTGGGCAGAAGCGTTTTCTAGCCAACCCAGTCATTTTCTGAATCTGGCAGCACTGACTTTTGCTTAGCTTAGCATAGATGCTTTACTCTAGCCTTTCCAACTAGCACCGCTTGGCAAAAGTGAACTAATTAACTTGCGATTTTTCTCCTATTTCGTTTCGTGAGCCGCATATTCTAGTCAAGTCAAGCTGATTTTACATCAAAGGACTGACTAGGTGGCATTCAATAGGGGAACGATATGCTGCGGAAGTACAGGCGAACACAGGCGAAGCAAAAAGCATATACTGTAACATAAACATCGCCCGAACTTTGATTCCCAGTAGACTAGATCACTGTAATGCCCTTCTCTCTGGTCTCCCTAAAAAGATTACTTTAAGTCTACAGTTATTCCAGAACTCTGCAGCACATTTTCTAATGAGGACCAAAAGGCGGGAACAAATTACATCAGGTTTAAAATAGGTGTGTTCTGGCTCCCCATGCGTTTCATGATAGATTTTAAGTTTCTTTTTGTGGTTTATATATGCCTAATGGTCTTGGCCCTTATTTATACCGTAATGATGACTCTCGCAGACCCTGAGGTCCTCTGGTACCAGGCTTTTAGTTGTTCCTAAAGTGAGGACCAAACTCAGAGCAAGGCCTCGTTCCACTGCTACTATCCTTGTCTGTGGAAGGTCCTGCCAGAAAACGTCAGGGCTGCAGAAACTGTTGATGGTTTTAAAAAGAGGCTCAAAACCTTTTTGCTTAGCTTGTTAATTTAATTTTATTTCACTTAATTTTGTTTTAATTTGTTTAATTAATTTTATTTTATTCTATATAGATTTTATGAAATCTTTTGGTATATTATTTTTTATCAATTCCTTTGTGTATCTGTATTCTTGTTGCCCTTATCTGTCTCTTGTTGCTGTTAGGATTATTTAAAGGTTGAATATGGAACATTTTTATTGAAAGCTATATCTAAAAAAACAAAACAAAAAAACCCCCAAGAGTTGTTTTGAGGGTGCAGAATAAAAGTCCATTTCCTAAAAAAATTATATTTAGCCTGAAAATAAATATAAAATACATTTTAACGGGTTTGACAGTGGCATTATGTACATCTACAAGCCAAAACCCACCGCCATTGCGGGTTGCCAAATATACTGTTGCCACACAGAGATCTGCTCCATTGTCATGTGGTGTCCCCCAGGGATCCATTCTTGGCCCACTGTTGTTTTCCCTTTATCTCCTACCTCTAGGATTAGTCCTCAGAAAGCACAAATGCGCTTTTCATTTATATGCTGATGACACACAGATTTATGTGCCATTGAATCACAGGGACCTGTCGTCTTCATTAAAACCTTTGTTGGCTTGCCTTGATGAAGTTAAAGCTTGGATGGCCGTGAACTTTTTACATTTTAAAGGTGTCATAACCTGCTGTTTTACATACACAATCCTTCTTAAACTATCTTCAAATGAATTTTTAATTCTAGTTGGGTGGGAGGAAAATTTAATGAGCTCATTTTAACCTCTTTTTAATCCCCAACTATTGTTTGTCACGAGAATATGCACAAGAGTTAGACCTGTCTGTAAGCGCGTTCACGAGGCAAACGTCAAAGCCAAAACAAAGTTTTATCAGGACAGAGCAGGTGAAGGAAATGATGTCCCAACAGAGAAAAACGTGATAAAAACGTAACGGTGCGGTTGATAGAGAGGATCCGCGGAGTAAAAGGGCTGGACTTTGATGAATATAAGGAGCGGACGTCTGACATGAAGTTAACCAAACAGTGTTAGCTTCTGTAGCTACATTAGCAGCTTGTCCGTTCGTCAACCACCATTGACTGGTCTCTGACACAAAAGATAATAATTTACACAAGCAGCATCACTTAACGACTGCACATCCTTACTGATAAATATAATCCACTGGTCCCTGGTAAAGCTGTCCCTCCTGTTAGAGCACTGAAAACTGCTGAATTTCTGCCAAAGCAACTCAGCATGGCAATCCCCCTCCTCCTCCTCCTTGTCGCCGGCGTCCTTTCTGACAAAGCTGGTCTACTCCGTGGCAGGTAATCAGCAGCCTTCAGGTGGTGCTAAAGACGCTAGCTTAGCAGCTCGCTTGCAGCCTCTCTAGTTCACGTCATAACAGCTGATCATAACGAGTCCACGGCAGGTAATCAGCTGCTTTTAGGTGGCGCTAAAGAGGCTAGCTTAGCAGCTAGCAGCCTCTCTCGTTCACGTCAATGGGAGAAAGAAATCCAATTCGCGTTCTGTGGAGAGCGCGTGCTTGTGGCCGATTCTGGTGAGAAGAGAGAGCCCGCGCTCAAAGACGAAGTCACTTTCACTTTCCGGAGTTTCTGGCACGTTGTAACTGAGGTCCTGTTCCAATACACATGTTTTAACGTGAAAAAGTGGGATTTCCGGGTGATGACACCTTTGATAAAATGAAGACTGAGGTCATGGTTTTTAGTCCTGGAGCTCACTCGTCCCGTCCCGTTGACCTAGGCCCTTTGGCCCAGCATGCTAAACCCGTTGTCACCAACCTCAGTGTCCTGCTGGACAGCACTATGACTCCTGACAGGCAGGTGAAGGCCGTGGTTAAAGCCAGTTTCTTTCAGTTGAGGCGTTTAGTTAAAGCAAAACCTTTCTTATCAAGACATGACTTTGAAATAGTGATACATGCTTTTATTACCTCAAAGCTCGATTATTGTAATGCTCTGTTGATTGGTGTACCCCCAAAACATTTGTCCCATCTTCAGCTGGTGCAAAATGCTGCGGCTCGCTTGCTTACTGGTGCTCCAAGGAGAGAGCACATATCCCCGGTTTTAGCTTCACTGCACTGGCTGCCTGTTGTTTTTAGGATTCATTTTAAGATTATTTTGTTATTTTTTTAAATCTTTAAATGTCTTTGCCCCTTCCTACCTCTCAGAGCTCTTACATCTTCACTCCCCTACCCCTCTTAGGTCAGCTGACCTGCTGCTCCTAGAGGTGCCGAGGACACAGCGAAAGCTAAAAGGGTGTAGAGCTTTCTCCGTGGTGGGACCAAAACTATGGAGTTTGTTCCCACTACAAGTTAGACAAGCTCCATCTCTGCCTAGTTTTAAAACCCTCCTTAAAACTCACCATTTCCCCCAGGCGTTTTATCCACCCTGAGCCATCTTCTTTTATTTCTTTCATTGCTTTTAATAGTTTGTACCATGTTCTTATTTGTTACTTGATTTTTGATTATTTGATTTTATTTATTGTGCCCGTACAGCATTTTGTTCAGTTTTGCTGTCTTGAAAGTGCTCTATAAATAAAGTTGGCTTGGCTATGTTGGGCACAGCTGAGACTGGTACAGGGGAAACAGTGGAGTCGACAAGTCAAGCAGCTGCTTTGGAGCCTTGGAGATGTTATCTGTCTCTAAGTGGAGTGACATGAGAAGAGCAAAAACCAGAGAAAATTTAGGTGAAGACTACACAAAGTTTTCATTGCATCAAAACGCGGAAATGGGGACTTTCCTCCTGGATTGGTAAACTAACTTGTTTGCTAACATGGCTAACATTAGCTGTCAGTTATAAATTCCTCTGCATTACTTGCTGGACATGTGCAGGCTGCTGGTCACTTGCCGTATTGGCAGCAAGCCTGGCAACCAAACGGCTAGAGTTGTTTTTCTGCCTTTGCAATTACAACCTTAAAATACGTGAAGTTGCTGCTCTGTTCGTATTCCATATTCAGCCTTTAAATGTTAACATTTTTAACTACAGTGTTTCCTCATGGGGATTCTTCGCTCCGAATGCGTCGCCTCCTCGGTCCTGACTTATCACTCCATCGTCAGAATCCCTGATAAATGCAGAATTATGTTGATGCAGTTGAGTCAAACTGGTCACTCCTCAAAGCTGCTCTGTCTCTTCACCAACCAAAACAAGAGGATGAAAATGACATGGCCATGAATGTAAACCTTTGCAGTGGAGTCTGTTTCAGCTCTGACACACAGCAAACAGCACGTCTGCAGTCTCTCGCTCCAGACTGCCTGCATAATGTTGGCTGGACCATGTTTTACGTTTCCCTCTGCCTGTTGTGTTGCCGTGAGACTGACTCAAAGGATGATCGGACACTTGTTTTCCAACATGTTTCATGAATTGAGATGAGAGAAGAATGCACCGCAGCTGCCTGAGAAGCCACAGAGAGGGGTGCATGCAGAGCTTTAGACAACCAGATGAACCTGCTGGCTGCATTCGTGGAGCACCGTTTTCAGCTAAATATAGCATCTGTTGAAAATGCTCCTTTTACATCACAGCTCTGACTGTTTGGCCATCTTTCTCACAGCTAAAGGATTTAATAGAGGTGCTCACCAAAGTCGCAAAGCTTGAGGACGTCATCGGAACTGATGAGGAGATTTTCTGGCTTTATGTCTGAGGAGGAAGAACACAGATGGGGAGTAAGCTGGCCGGGGGGCAGCTTCATTACATCATCACTTGCATGAATTTCTGCCTCCACATGTTCACCTCATTGAGATGACAACATGAATGATTTATCTTTGGAAAAAAATGCTGCAAAAATAGAAAATCCTAGGGAATGATTCTATCAGGAAAAAGGCAGAGATTGTAAAGAAAAACCGAACCTCCTTCACCAAACAGTGTCATGTATGTGCCTGGGGATCCTACAGGCCGTTTGGATGCCTACACTGTGGTTTTACGCTGCCAATAGCTCACATGGGCCATCTGGTCCCCTGATCTGCTGCCAGTCATTCACCAAAAGCTTTTCTTGAAACATTAAAAAGGTTTGCTACAATCCATCAGGCCACCTTAAAAATCTCGATTCCCACAACATAAATAACTGGGCATATGTTTTCATTTTAGTCTCGGACTGTGCTGCCCTTTTATTTCCGCTTGATTTCTGTTTGTCTCACTATCGTCTCCCAGGTGTTTTCATTATGTGATCAAACAAAGAAAAAGAAAAACACAGACATTACCTCTGTGGACAATGTCATGCTTATGGCACCAATGAATAGCTTTGATTAACTGGAAGATGTAGCTGCGCGCTTTTTCAGTCGGTACACCGGTGGGTAACTCCTCCAGCAGCTCAAGCATGTTCTAAAGGAAAGCAAAAGAATAAATAAGTTATTAGTTAAAATAAATTTAATTTTGTTAAACTAAATGTAATTCAGTTCAATTCAGTTCAATTTGATTTAATTCAATCATGAAAATAAAATAAAATAAAATAAAATAAAATAAAATAAAACAAACCATTGAAACGTACGGAAGAGGATTAGGGCCACTAGAAAAAATTAAAAAAAATTCTGAGAAAAAAGTAAGAATTCTGACTTTAATCTCAGAATTCTGACTTTAATCTCAGAATTCTGAGAAAAAAAGTCAGAATTCTAACTTTAATCTCAGAATTCTGACTTTTTTCCAGAACAGTAAAAAAAAAAAAAATTTCTGGAATTTTTTTTTTCAATTTCCGAAAAAGTCAGAATTCTGACTTTTTTTCTCAGAATTCTGAGAAAAAGTCAGAATTCTGAGAAAAGTCAGAATTCTGACTTTAATCTCAGAATTCTGAGATTAAAGTCAGAATTCTGAGAAAAAAGTCAGAATTCTGAGATTAAAGTCAGAATTCTGACTTTTTTCTCAGAATTGTTTTTTTTTTTTTTCTAGTGGCCCTAATCCTCTTCCGTAGAAACGAAACAAAACGACACTAAATAAAATAAAATAGAATAAAATGAAAAGTCCAGGTTACAGTGAGGGCTCTGAAAACATCCTCTTGTAGATAATGCTTACCTTCTCCACATACTCAAAAACAAGATAAAGCTTCCCTCTTCTGCGGAAGGCCTCTTTCAGCTCCACAATGTTCTCCTGCTTGAGTGTGCGGAGCATCTTAAGCTCCCGCAGAGTTGTTTCTTTAACCTCCTCATTTTCTGACAAGACAGAGACGAAGGACATGATACGTCAGCACGTCATAAGTCAGCATGATACCGAGCTTCTTTGTGCTGATGAATATGGGATGCAGGCCAGTAGAAACAAAGAGGATGAACTGCTTGACAATTAAAACTACAAGTGCCCCCTCCTAAGGACAAGAACCCTCTTACCTTCACTGTCCTTGAATTTCTTAATGGCCACAATTTCATTGGTCTCCTGCAAGAAAAACACAGCAGTCTGTGAGAAATGAATGCCTTTTACGACATAAATCATGGAAAGAGTCCAGAATGTCTGCTGAAGGCTACAGTATGAGAACAGTCTCACTATTGCTGCCTTTCAGAAATATAAGGTATTCAGTACAAGTTACCACAGGCAGTTCCCAGCATGGTGTTGGAGGTTATATAAGGATAACCAATCCATAGATTTGTCACCTTTTGGCTTTTCCTGTTGAATAATTGCCTTGTTTGACCTTTTCACCTGATTTCTTTTAACATTTGGAAGTAAATATTAGTAAATTGTCAAAAATTGTACAAATTGTATTTCACTAGCGTTGATGATCAGACTTCAAAAATTGTAGTGAAAAAAATATAAATTTGATGATCTCTGGCATGCAGGTGTGGTACAAAGACAGAACCAGTACACTTTGAAAGGTTTATATTTGTGGGGAAAAATGATCCTTGTCAGCTGTTTCAAAGGTTTGACCAACTTCTCGAGTCGCTTCTTGTTATTGCTCTCCAAAGTTCCCCCCAGCAGCCCCGCTTCTCGGCATGTCCTACTTAGGCTTAGTATTTCTGCCTATGGCTCAGAGCTGTGCTCCAGTTCACCCCCATCCCTCCAACACACTCCTCGCTAAGCCAAAGGCAACATCGGACCACTCCAACATGGATCACAGCGAACAATACACCCCCAGGACAGAGAGACGTGACACACATCAGGGTCAAATCTTCATATGCATCACTGTACTGTACGTATGAGAAAAGTACTGGATTAATAACGTGTTCTATGTCTCGTCTTTGACCATTAATGGAGGGAAAAAGACTTGATCAGTAGCTAACAAGATTTCAGCATCAAATTAAATGTGAATCTGCAGGACTTCATCGTGGTAGTCTGAACTGACAGACACGGTTGTTGCTGGTGACACTTCTATTATACTAAGCCATATAAAAACAAAATTACATATAAATCCTAATTTTAAAGGATGTATCAGAGGGCACTTGGCTGTAATAATGCCTCCAAAAGCCTTTAACATTAAACACCTCAAGATAGCGATTTGCCAATCTATTTATAATCCATATAATTTACATAGTAAATAGAAACATGCACAAAATTAGATTTAAATGAATAGATTTTCGCTTGCATAAGAAGTGTTTGTTTACTTTCTGACTATAATTGACCACAACAGTGCACAACATGAACACCTGTGAAAGGAAAAACTTCCCTCTGAAACAAATCTACATAAACCTAATCAATGCAGAATTATTTTTTCTCATTGTTTGCATTTTCACTTGAATTGTAGTTCAAATTTGACATGCCTGTTTTATTAGACCCCTCTCAAACAAACACGTGCCCCGTAGAAGGGGCAAGCTTCCTGAAATAATTCTCCTCTCTGCTCCGCGCTGTGCGCCGGTTGTTTAGGATCTAGTGTATGCAGTGAGATCACAGAGCAGAACGTCTCTGCTACAGCTGAATTTTTCCAGTTCACTCAATTGTGTGAACATTTAAAGTAAATAATAAAACAACAAAAGGTTATTCAGCCAGTCTTTTCTTTGTTTGATCCCTTTTCCTTGCTTTTTTGTGCATCTATAAATGTCTCATCATCCATGCTATCAAGTGAAATTCACCCGATGATGGATATTTGATTTTTTTTTCTTATTTTTACATTTTTATAAATGTATATATAATATAGAAATGCACACATACACACATTTGAACAACACTGCAATAATGAAAACCATTATAATTTTGGTCATAATAATTATGATTTTAAATTTTCATCCCTAATTGGAAGTTTAGCGTTGACACTAGAAAAGTTAAAAGAGCTTTTGAACTGATGTTAAATAAATGTCGAATTGTCAAACAACAGAGAGAAAATCAACAGTTTAGCTTTCAGTTTAAAAATCTACCAGGTAACAGCTTTTAGATGCCGATCAAATGCTGCCATTTATTAAAGCAACCCTTACCGATGTTGCATTCTTACACTATTTTTCTAACAGGGTAAAATGCTATGAATGAGGTAATGGAACTCTAAAATACAAGACAGACCCACCATTAATCAAAATAGAATATTATTCCAATCTCTAAATATTCAATGAAAACTCCAACCAATCCTTAAGTGGGGTGCACCTCTAGGATTGTCCAACGGACCTGCCTGTCAGACCTTTGATTCTGCATTGGGAGGTGGAGGGAATGAAGGGGTGTGTCTTAGGAGTGAGGCGGGACTGTTTATATTCAAATAATCTTGCTGTGCTTTCTAAATGCAAGATCGGAAAGTTGCTTTAAGAGATTTCTGGTCACAAGTGGCCTTTCTTCTTGAAAATAGCCAGAATTAAGCCAGGGTTACCAAACATACTAGAACCACATTCACAGTAGCAACATTTTACATAGTATTTCTTCTGTCTGATTGAAATAATTTTGATCAGAGATTCCAGCTGACATGTTGTTAACATGGACGCTGCATAAAGTGATCTGACCAGTTGTGAGTTCACACAATGGAAAGATTTAATATAATCGTAACGCTTTTGACAGTTTGGAGGATGATGAGCGAGAACAACCTGCAGTCACTCAACCGCCATTAACTCTTCAAGAGTTTCCAGCAGAACTGTATCCAACACAGCCCTGTTCTGTTTTTTCTTCCACCATTTTCCCAAGTACTTCTGGAAACTTATTGTCACCTAACCATTAGAGCATTTAAGTGAGCATGTAAGCATATAAGTACTCGTACTGAATTTTCAATCTAACTGAGGCCGACTGAATAAGCTGAGGTGTTTACATGACACATTTTTTTCTGATTGGACTTTTGATTGGATCATAAATGCTCCATGTAAATACAGCTGGTGCCATACCTGAGAAAATGTTGAGATTTTGTCAAGCAAAACCCACATAAAGATGGCCATGTTTAACTTTGAGTTACTCTCCTCACGCCTGATACGAGCACAGCACATCACAGTACAACAAGTCCTGAGTGATGCTTGGTCCAGGCTGCTATGTGGGAGTAGGTGTTCGTATTGGAAGTAGTTTCCTTTGTCCCTGTTCTAATAGGTAACAAAAATGGCTGCTAAATCTTCATAGAAACAAGATTCAGACGTTCTGTAAATTGATCAAGTTTAATATCAAGAAAGATTCAGTTGTTATGGAAGCAAACCCCTCCAAACTTCAGTTCTGAGATGGAAGTTAGATTACATCAGGAAGGTGGAGGAGTGGCTGCTGATGATTCCCTCCAATGCAAACAGATGTCTTATGACAACTTTGCTTCATGTGAATATGTAGCTATAAACAAATATCCTAAACCAACTAAATACTGTAGAGCTGAAATACTGTCCAAGAACCCTTAGGACAGAGGGACCAGAGAGACCCCACAGAGACAGAGAGGACCAGAGTACCCCCAGGACAGAGGGACCAAAGAACCCCCAGGGCAGAGGGACCAGAGAACCTCCAGGACCCCCTTGTCTCAAGTTTGAAGTGTGAAAGGGACAGTTTTCCTAACGGACAACTTTCTTTCTTTCTTTCTTTTTTTTTTTTAGCTGTTTCTCCTTTCTTAACTTGCTTTATTGTGGTTTCTAATCAGGCTTAACAAACCCATTATCCAAAAAACAAACACACACCCAATTCCCAAAACACACTTTCAAATACTCCTTCGAAAAGCTCCTTATTGACATCAACTTTAGTCTTAAGTAATCTGTTAATTCTCCGATGTGGACACAGCTGCACACCAATAAACATACTTTATTTCTGCAGAAGCACCATTTCACACAAAATGAAGGTTTCAGTCTTCAGTCACCATCACCCCCACCTTTGTAAAACTCCACTTAAACTACACAGCTGGTGACCTCAAATCCTCAGAGACCCCATGTAACTCATTTCTTTGCTCCAATTCACAACATATTACATCATTTAAAACAGTTCAAGTTATTTCTGCTTCAAGTGCAAACTTTAGAATCAGTACAGCTGCCCAGACAGCAGATCCTGTTCATATAAACACTTCTCATGCATGTCTACCATTCGCTAACCACCTCAATCTAAGAGGAGCCTATAAAAGTCAAATAAGTTTGTAAATTACTACCAACCGATCACGTTTGAGGGATCAATGCAGAACGCCAGCTGCTTTAAACCTTTTTGTGTAAAGGTTTATTCTGTGGACTCCCCTGTGGAAATGGATTATGTAGATCATTTACGTGGGAGAAAATTTAAATGTTATTTAATATGAATGTGTTATCACACTTCCATGACCTGAATGACACAGACTAAGTCCTTGATTGAAAGTACATAGATAACTCATTTGATTCTATTATTGGACAACCTAAGCTATAATAAACAGCTATTAGACAGCAGGATGCAGACGTGAATAAGGTTTCCTACTAAAAGAAAAATTATGGAGGAAAACATTAAATTGATCATAAATAAATCAGTTTTGAATACTGTGTGCCAAGAGCTATTAAAAACCAGATCTTTTTATTCTACTTACCAGCTGATCTTGGAAGTCATTTTAAAACATATTTGGCTCATACCTGCTGCAGCATCAAAAAGGCTGCGATTAAAACTTACTGCTAGGTAAAGATCATGTTCTGGAAGTGATAACAGAGCAGTTTGTCATTGTACATACTTGCCTACGCTAACTGGCCACTTTATTACGCCAGGAAAAGGTCAGAGAAGACTGGGCAGACTGGTTGGAGTATGCAGGACAACCTCTCTGAACACACAACACGTCCAACCTGGGAGCAGATGGGCTACACCTGCAGAAGACCACACAATTCATCTTGCCTTGTATCAACAGTTCAAGCTAATGGTCACAGTGTAATGGTGTAGGGGAGTGGTTCCCCAACCTGAGGTCCTTGACCCCCCCCCCAAAGGGGATCAGTGAAGAGCACTGAGGTCTGCGAGGTTTTAAACCTACAGAGCCTGTGTGATTGTTGCATGTAAATGAAGACCATGTCCATAAAGACACAGGTTTAGGTGTATTTGTTTAATTTATTAAGTTATCATTTGTATGTTTTGTTGGCATGGAACCAGCGTTTCGGGAGCCTGAAAACACTATCTTTCAAAACCAGGTTGTAACGTGAAACGGGTCATCAAATCTGCTATACAGTAAGCTATATTTTAAACAAAATCCTTTGTCAAAAATTAAAGTACCACAATTTATGTATCCAATTACTTTTCATCCATGTTCTGTGGTTTAGTGAGGTCAGTGAGCTAGAGGAGCTATAGTAGTGGAGCAGTCCATGTCTGCCCTGGAAACCATAAACTTTTCCTTCACCATTTCATTTAAGGAGGGGGGTGGTGTTGGTGGTGATTGGTGGAGGTTGCTGTCTAATTTAATGAATTGTTTGGATGCAAACAGTTATCTCTTTAAACTTTCTGTTCCTTTGAGTATGTGGCTTTTCAGCTGACGGCCTAGTCCAGAGTTATGTTCCTAAATATTTTCAGGCTGCCCAATTACTATGTAGACTTTAATGATGATTTTTAGTGAACTGCTGTCTATGATTTGTGTGGATTTCGACCATATAATTATTATTGGTGATTTTAATACCTATGTTGACAATCCTCAAGACAAAGGGACTAAAGACCTGAGTAACACTCTGGACAGCTAATGGGCTGACTCAGCATGTGACAGAGCCTACACACAATAGAGGACACACCTTGGACCTACTAATCTGGAAGGGTCCATGGTTACTGAGTGGTACTATTTCAGTGCACTGTTTCAATGTTCCAATGGAGGTGACAACATGTCAACAGGGAGCAAAATCTCTGAGGAATGTTTCCAACTCTTTAATGGATCAATCTCACCATGAATTTTATCCCTTAAGCCCGATGGGCCCATATACTGGCCCAAGAACTTACATGTATGATCATCGCATATTAAACAATAATTAAACAGAGCACTGCTCTGTATCCCACCGTGTCAACCCTAATGTGCTCAAAACATGATTAAAAGTGCATTTTAGTGAAAAAAGGAATGTTTATTAATGTTTAGAAATTATCTTTAAACATAATGGGCTCAGTACAAGACATTTAAGACGTTAAATTAGCAAAAATGATCGGTTTACATTGCTATAAAACTCTGCCGCAGCATGGCGGATTTTACAGTCCTAAGACAGCGGAGAAGCTACTGAATCAAATGATACTAAGGTTTTTATGAACTACATTACCCAGGTAACCTTTCTCCTTGGCTAAAGGACTAAAGGTTGTTACACAATTTGACTTTGACAACGCATAAGCCCTGTTTCCACCAGTAGGTCTGGGTTATTCAGGCTGGATCGGTCCACATTTTTTTGCGTCTCTACAGATAAAACCTGGGACGGGTACCCTTATATCCGACCCGACCTGGCCTACTTTTTTTTTGGTACCCTTTGGTGTGCCGGATGTTTTGAGTTGGATAGTTTTATTTGAAGTATTGTATTGTTTGGAAAACAACATTTGGTTGGGAAAAAAAGATGTTCATGACTAAGACAGCGGAGATATTAGCGGAGATACAGCAGCAGCCAGACATGGAGTTACCATGATTCTTATGGAGTTACCAGATTCTCCTGACTCAGACAGCTGCAACTTGCCGGTTCGGATGGAAATTTTTTTTTTCCACGTGAAACCTGGACAGTCTATGAGTGAGTTTGCGTACTCTTTTAAAATTGTGATAATTTTTGTTGATTACCTTCGTGATTACATGCTAGTTGACATGCTAATTTGTCAACTAATTTGTCATGCTAATTTGTGTTGACATGCCAGTTCTTTACCTTATATGAACAGATCACCACAATATAGCACAAAACGAAGGCAATTTATGATCCTACTGAATAAACTTTTTTCATATTTTCACAGCATTTTTCTCTTTTGTGTATAGTGTGTGTATATATACTTTGTATATATTCACTATATACATATATATTTTATAAAGTATTCACTCCTATATCATAGTTTCTGTCTTCATTTTCATAGTTTGGTGTAAAACTGTGTCAAATTGAGACAATCTGATGCCTGGTGGATTTCACCTGGTGTAGGCTTTACTAAAACTTATGTAAAATCTTTTTCTTTTACTCAAACTCTTTCAGATTCACTATATTGCTGTCAAAGAGTAACTGAGGGTAATTAATATCTGTCTTCATGAAATCATTTTTAGTATGGTGTTATCATCTGTTAAATAATGAACAAACAACAGGCGAGCACAGATATTTTGCAAATTCTCCTCTATATTATTGTAATTTACACAGGAATAGTGACAGACACAACATTTTTAACACTGGAAACATATTCTCTGAAGTCTCTTGATGTCCCTAGATACCAAGAACATGACAATTAACCTTATTATTGTGGAGCAATTCTTCACTTACTTTGGATATGTCTTGTTTGGCTTTTCTTCCTGAAAATATGCTAGAGTTTAAGATGGGGGTCCGACCATGTTCTAGAAGGTAGAGCTGACGATGTAACCGGTGAATGTAGTTTACTTTAAAACATATATTCCATAAATGCAGTCATTATTACTCTCTTGTTCCTTTGTGCACTTGTATTTTACATCAGGCTTGACATACAGTATGCTTGTTCCCCTCCAGCTTAATCCCTTCTTATACCGGTGTTTATACTAAATATGTTTTATTATGCTAAGACGTTTCTCTTCATCCTCATCTTATGGCAACTAAAGGCCAGTAGGTCACATAGAACAAGTGATTAGAGCCCATAATAACACCAGGGATCACGTTTACCCAATATTTTCCATAGTAGACCATTTTTTTGAAACGGTGATGGAAAAAATGTGAAGGCCAGAACAGTTACTATTAGCCACTGCCGCTTTTGGGGAAGTAAATATCAGCCGCCACCACATTCAGGACGGTTAATATCGGCTGCTGCCGCTCCCAAGATGGTTAACAAATGTTTCGACTGATGGAGAATGGCGACTTCTAAACTCTTTTATCCTCCTCATTTATGAACTTTCTGATATCTTTACAGGCTTGCATTCTGTATTTTGTTCTGCTGGGGACCCAGAAATAGTTATTACAGGAGCTTTTTTTAAAACTCCCAATTTGGCATTATCTCAAAACATAAATTGCAAAACATAAAAAATGTATCAAGTATCAGATTCATTCATAATATGAAGTAGAGTAAAAAAGGAAGTACAGGAGAAAGAAATAATAGTCTAATAAAGTACAGATTCCACATTTTACTACTTAAATAGAGTAGTGAAGTAGTTCTACTTTGTTACTACATATCTTTGCTCCTACCTGCCTTAAAGCAACGAAGCAAGTGAAGTGAAGCAGGAAATAATAGAGAAATTATAAAAAAAAAAAAAAAAAAAATTTTATTATTTTACACCAGCCAAAGGGGTGTAATTTTTATTTACCTGCCAGATTAATATCTAACCCGAATTTGGCGGGTTGGTGGTTGTTAATTTAGAGCCCTTCTTTTATGTAAAAATAAATAAATAAATAAAAAAATGCAATTATATCTTTTTTTTTACCATTATATCTTTCCTTTTTCATTTTTCTTTTTTTTTTTTTTTCTTTGTCTTTTTTTTTTTTTTTATTAACTTTTTTTAGCTTCTTTTTTCCCTTTTCTTTTCTTTTTCCTTTTTTTTTTTATTCTTTTCTCAGTTTTTTTTTTTTTTTTTTTATTTTTTTTTTTTTTTTCTTTTTTTTTTCCGGTCTTTTCTTGTTTTGCTTTTTATTTCATTTTTTCTATTTTTTTAACCTCCCTTCCTCCTCCCTCAAACTTTACTCCTCTTTTTTTTTTTCTAGAATTTTCTTTTTTTCCTTTTCTTTTTAGTCTCTCCTCTAGCGTTTCTTTTTATTTCCTCTTTTTGTCTCGATTCTTTTTCTTCTTCCTTTTCCTTTTTTTCTTTTTTTTTTTTTTTTTTTTTCCCTTTTTATCCCTTTTTCTCCCCCCCTATTTCCCCTTGTTCGTTGGTCTCTTATCTCTATTTTCTTTGTATTCTCTCTCGTTCTCCCCGTTCTCCCCCTCCTTCCCTCCTCCCCCCTCCCCCTCCCCCTTTTCCCCTCCTCCTTTCTCTTTCTCTCTTTTTCTCTTCTCTTCCCCCTTTCTATATTCCTTCCTTCTCCCCTTCTCCACTTATTTTCCTTTTCCCCATACTTTCTCAACTTTTTTTTTTATTTATTTATTTTTGCTATTTTTTATTTTTTATTTTATGATTATTTCATTTTTTTTTTCTCCTCCACCTTCTTCTCCTTCCCCCCCACCTTTCTTTTCCCTCCCTATTCCGAACCTGGTTTTTTTGTAGCGTTCCGGTTTAGGGATTCCCCTTTTACCCTTTTTTTCACTCCTCTCCTCTATTTTACTTTCCTTTTCCGGGGTTTGCACTCCTCCTTCCTTCTTCCCCCGGCGTTCTCTTCCGCCTTTTCGTTTGCCACCTTCCTTCCCCCCCCCCCTTCTCCGCCCTCTCTTCTTCTCCGTCCTTCCCCCACCTACCCCCCTCCCCTCCCCCCTCCCTCCTCCCCCCCCCCTCCTTTCTTTTATTTTTTTTTTTCTTTTTTTTTTTACCCCCTCCTCCCCCCCCCCTTTCCCCTCTTCCCCCCGCCCCCCACCCCACCCTTCCCCCTTCCCTTCCTCTTCTTTCTCCGGTCGTCGGCGCGCCCCCCCCCGCTCCCGCCCCGCCCCGATCCCCCCCCCCCCCCCTCCCTCCCTTTTTCTTTTATTTTTTTATTTTTTTTTTTATTTTTTTTTTTTTTTTTTTTTTTTTTTTTTTCCCCCCCTCCCCCCCCCCCCCTTCCTTCTTTCCTGTTTTTTTTTCCTTTTCTCCTTTTTTCTTCTCTTTTCTTTATTTTTTTTTTTTTTTTTTTTTCTTTTTCTCTTCTCTCCCCCCTTCTTTTTTTTCTCGTCTTACTTTATAATTTATTTATTTATTTATTGTTGTATTAGAGCAGACAGCAAACCCCAGTCCCAAAAAGCTGTGTAAAATGTGAACAACAACATAATGCATTGATTTTAACATCCAATCAACCCATATTTTATTTCCATAAGAATACAAACAGGGCTGCACTGGGTGTGGTGGTCAGCATCACAGCCTCATCACACTAAGAAGGTTGCTATTTTGAGTCTCAGCCAGGGAATGGGTTGGAACAGGAATCTTTCTATGTGGAGTTTGCATTTTCTCCCTTGTATGCCGGGTTCTCTCCAGGAACCCCGGCTTCCTTCCACTGTCCAAACACACAATGTTAGGTTAACAGATCACTCTCACACTCTAGAGGTGCGTCTCATTTCAAAGTCTGCACACTTCAGAGTGCGTGCACTACGGTTCCTGCACTCTGAAGCAGCCTGGTAGGATGCGGATGATGCTGCAGTACAGGTGGGATGAAGATGATGCTCAATAATGCAGGTAGGATGAAGATGATGCACACGTCTCTCTCGCCTCAATGCCATCCTCTACTGGCAAAACCTACCCACTTAGGACACTGAAATATTTGGAGGGGTAGGAGTGATTCTTAGACTTGAGAAAAATGATAAATAGCTTTTGTTGTTAAGTTTGAGAGTAGGACAAAATTCCACATATTCTCAGCACTAAGGACCAAAATGGCTCTAAGATGCTTTGTTAAGTCAAGCCTGCCACTTCTCCACTTGTCCAGCTTCCTCAAACTTTTTAACAACCCACAGCACATCATGAAGAGATATATCAAGTTTTAGATTAACAAATTTGCTGAATTAATTTACAAATCCTTACAATTTCACACTTGTCTAAATGTATTATTTTAGGCAATTTTGTGGGTGCGACTACAAAATATTTGATTTTGTGATACAGTAAATTACCAAAAGATACCATTTAAAACAGTTTCTTTGCTAAAATGTCTGTTATATAAAGTCAATGTTGGTTTATTCTGCATTTTTATGTCTGAATAATTCAGAGGTCCATGTTAAGAAGCTTAGAAGGAAGCAATCAACAGCAACAAAAACTTCATGAAATCTCACTTTCAACTGAAAATGGTCAGGTTAAAGGAATGCACTGGAAATCATTTTTAAAAAGCAGCCAATACTCAAGGAAACTTCTGAAGACCTTCAGAGCCATCAAAAAGGAACCGGTTGACAGTCTTTGGGCTGAGGTAACTAATCAGCACTATTGTAGAAGTTTTTCTGCAAAACTAGACACACGCATTGATATGCAAACATCCATTTATGTTGATCAGCTTTGAACGCACACTGATGGACCCCATGATGGCAGACTTCTCTATTTTGGCCTACTGAGAAGCATTTAGCATAAACATTTCAGACACTGCAGAGGAATTTTGTTTGCACAGATTAGGGCTGTGCAATTAATCAAAATTTGATCAAGACTTCAATTTTCATGTTAAACGATCAAAAAATTTGTGTAATCGAGTTGAAATGATGTATTTGCCATTTTTAACTACACAATTTCTGAGACGCGCACATTCCCTTCTACGCAGCCCTGCTACAGCTTAGACTCACACAGCTGAAGAGTGAAGGTGTATTTTGCGTAAATTATCAATGAAGTGTTTTTTCACACAAAGAAAAACACTAAATAATCGAAATGCAAAAACCGCTTGAATAATCAGGATTTCAATATTGACCAAAATAATCGTGATAATGATTTTTGACATAATCGAGCAGCCCTCGTGCAGATATTCCCAGGTGTGAAGCTCTATTACTTTTGGAGGTTGGCTTTTGCTTAATCAACGTTTATCAAATCAGATGAGTCATGAAATGTCCTTGGTGACTTGACAAAGTAAACCTCTGAATGAACCATTAACTAATCAATTAAGTGGTGGTATAAAGCGAGGTTTTCCATCCATCCAGCTTGTAACTGGTAAAAGTTGTGAAAAAGTTTTATGTCCATGCTGTGCATTCACCTACATGGATGAATGGACCGGACTGGACGAGCTGCATTCAATGTGCTTTAGTTTTAGACTTGAAATAGCCTGTGTCTACCAGGGGACAAGGACGACTTTAACACTCAGACAGGAAGCGCGTGTCCTCTCTACATCTCTGTCTCTTCCACTGCCTCCCGATAGGACCCAATCACCAAGTGCTCCACTCAAGGTGACCCATTTATTGCTTGATGCAAAAGTCCTTTTTTCCTCTTCTGTCCCAGTTTCTCTTCACTGGGTGCAAAAATAACTGTTCCCTTCAAAGGGGGTGGCAGACTTTTTTTCCCCTCTGCTTATTAAATCTAGACATTATTGACTGCTACTCAGCTTAATGCAGAGGAATAAAATCCAAGCAGACTGCATGAATTCTATTATCTGTGGAAAATGTGCCATCACTCAGGGGAAAAAAAAATTGGCTGTAACAATATCAAAGGTTCAACAGATCATTTCTTATCGATATGGGACAAACAAGAGATGACAGAGCAATGAATAATCACTTTATGTTACACAGCAGTTCCTAAAAGATCAATAAACTTTAAAGTTAATGTAAATAATCTTATTACTCTTTGTAGGATAATTGTGGATAATTGTGTTTCACAATGCAAACTCAGGTAAATGTGAGGAATAATTCCAGTAAATACCAGATTTCTTCTTCAGTAGGGAAATAATGCAGCAATGCAGAAAATAAACCTGGAGCGACAACTGAATACACCTTTTTTGTTTTTACTCTGTTCAGCGCTTGTTATCGGTAGCCGCTGTGTTTAAAGCGCTACACAAATAAAGTTGACTTGACCTTAACTAGCAGTCTTGTTCAGCCTCTTACACACCTCTGAACACAACTCAACCTTGGTTCAACCTTTAGGTCGCCAACAGTAATGAAGCGGTCTGATTCTGCCTTTGTATCTTTTTCCTGTTTATAATGGAGCTGAGAATAAGTTGCAAACCAATGTTTGCAAGTGGTGCAGAAAGCTCAAATAGACGACTCATGTTACTGTAGTTTAGATTCATGGTGACATAATTTATGAACTACACATAGGGCCGGATCTATCAAAGGTTTGCATGTATAAAAACGTAAGCTATCTCACTGCACATGCAAAAAATATCTATGAACAGCGTGCTAAAAGGGTTTGATCTTTAAAACATGCTAAATAGCGCCTCTTATCCATTTAGTACTTTTTCTGCAATGAATATGCAATATGGGGTGTTTACATGCAAAAGTGCGTGTGATGGGAGGAGAAAATGTAAATATATTAATTTAGCACTCGCAAGGCGATTTAATACGTTTGAAAAGCAGGTGCAACTTGCAGCTTTGTGCACAAAAGGCTGCAACTTCTTAGAGGGACAATCCTGGACACGCACAAATCTGATTCAAAATCATTTTTCATGAGCAATGAGGGCAACGTATTTAGTTCTCATTGTTGAATTCAATAAAAATCAATGCAGCAAACCACTATTTAACACAGGTGTAAAATATTCTGGTTAAATGAAAGTTTGCAGCCACTGTGCAGCTTAATAAGAACTAAAGCTGCATTAATTGTGTCTTTTTATTGCCCCTTTTTGCCAATGTCACATTTTAACTTAGATTTTAGCAGCTAGACAGATCACATCACCTGGCAGAGCAAGCTCTGAAATTAATTAAGCTCTGGCATTGTGCCAAAGTGCGCACCTCCTGCATAATAGAGACCATGTCGAAGCTGCAGACGCTTTCATTTATTCAGCAACTCCTGATCCATGTCCTCATAAACTGGCCTCTTCTGAGGCTCTGCACAGATACATGTTGTATTATTTAAACTTTTGTATTCATCATACTTATTTTAAATGATATTTTCATCTCCACTAATATCTTTCCTTTTGCGCTGTCGTCTCTCGCAATTAGCCACAAGCAAAACCCTCATTTATATAGGGGGTGTTTCCAACGCGTTTGCACCCGCTGTCATTTGCGCCTTCATTCTTGATAAATCACTCGCAAACCGTGGTTCAGCCCCCTTGTGCAAAATTCCAGATAGCGTTGGCAGATTACTACACGCAAATTTGGATCTTGATAAATCCGGCCCGTAGACTCAGAACCACTTTCAGCTCCACCTGTTCAGCTGCTTTTTAACACAAATGTCGAACCTGCTAATCACACGGCAGCACCTAATCGTGTAGACATGGTGAAGATGACCAAACACATGGCAGCAGCTAGTCATTATGACTAGACTTGTAGGTCTCGAGACCACTTTTTCATGGTGTTGGTCTTGTCACGGCCTCGGCAGTCTTTGGTCTTGGTCTTGGGTCTCTCTGGCTCGCAGTGTCTCGGACTGGCTGAGCAGTCTCGAAGGGATTTCTAACCTATAATTTCCAGGTGCACCTCTTTGTTACCAGTTCTTGAATTCGTGGTTAGTTTCTCTCATTTTAAAATCTTTTCGCTCAAAATGAGAAAGCAACAACAATGAAAAGAAGCATTACCAGACTAGTTTTAAGTGTATTTCACTTAATAAGAAATGAATGTTTCAGAGCTTGTTTTAAACTAGTTCCCACTTGTCTAAAGTTGAGATATATTTTCTTAAAACAAGAAATTCGTGTGTGTATGAACTGGTATGGGAGGTCTTAAAACAGGTTTTTACATCTAAAATTAGGAATAAAAGACAAAGTGATCTGAAACAATGTCTTTGTGAGATAATTCAACTTAATATGCATGTAAAATTACCAAATAGCAACGAAACAAGAAATAAAAGACATACTCTCAAAACTTGATGAATAATCTTACATATTCTGCTCTGGTCAAATATTTTACTCTCATATCAAAATCGTTAAGACAGTTTTGCTGAATATAAGACGGTAAAACTTGGTTAGATAGATTGTTTTAGCAGTGTGTATGTTTATGTATGCATGTGTGTACAGTAGTGTACTGTACATCTTCATCATTACACAAGATCAGCTGCAATTGTAGCAATGTGAAAGTTATTTACATAATTTGTGAATTATATTTATTTAACCCTGAAGGACAAGCTGTACGTGGCACCAGCATTAGATTCTCGCTTCAAGACGCTGCCGTTCTTGTCCAGAGGTCTGTGATGACGTATTCTCTCACCTGCTAACCGAAGCAGCCGGCCCTGAGCAAGTGAAAAAAAACTAACTGATACTTTTCTATAACTATGACAAAAGGCTGATATTATGGGGGTAACCATGATTTTTATATCTTAACAGCAAGCTGATGGTTATGCAATGGCGACATACACCCCTCCTAACCCTGTTATGGAAGAGGGTGGATGCCACCCCTCCTTCAGCAAAGAGATCCAAGGAATCAGCCTTGATGACTCTCTCGGGACCTGCCCGCCTACACATCTAAACCTGCACCATCGCAGCAGACAGCTGAAGTTGCACTGGAGCAGGTACAGGGATGTAAAAGCTCTACTCTCTGAAAATCCACTGACCTGGTGGAGAGCAGGAGAATTTCCCCTGTTGGCTCATCAAGCAAAGCAATATCTCTGTGTACCAGAACCTGCCTCACTTCATATGTAGACTAGCTCATTTTCTTGCAGAAAAATCTATGTTTTAAAAAAACATAGAGTAGAATTTCCTCCTCAAGCAGAACAAAGCTTGTGTTATTTGTTTTGCACTGTTTCAAAGCCAGAGTGGAGGCTTTCCAGTTCTAATAGTGTGTATTCTTCTCACATGCTTATGTTTTGGTCACTTCTCAGGTGATCTAGGACAGATTTCAGCTGGTGTAAATTTAGTGAACAACAATAAGAATGAAAAGAAAAAAAAAGGTATTGTATGTTCTTCCTCGAGTATATGCAATGTTCATTTGCTTCTAGTCGCTTTTTCTCTACTCGTTTACACAATCAAGATCTAAGTTTATTTGCACACATGGTTTTTATGCTATATGTTATCTATTATGTATTATGTTATCTGCAAGTGTCTGATATTCAAAAATATGAGTGTATTATACATATCTGAAAATGAATATGTATTTAATCAAATCTAACTGAATCTAAATCAAACTGAATTTAGACCTTGTGAATCAAATCAGACTGATTCAGCAAATGAGTCACAACACTTAGCCTTATCATTTTCCTTACAGGTTTGAAATAAATACACAAATACAACTTCAAATGCAATCTTCTTGATCAATTCATTTAAACTTTTACACAATCACATACTGGACAAAAAAAGTATGTTTCCATAGACCTTCATTATCTGCCGATTCCTTTTCTGCTACGTTCATGTAACCAACCATGTTGTTGAATTCAAATTCAGCTCTCAGTCAATACAGATCAGATCTGATAGCTTATAAACATAAAACATCTGTCTTTCATGTAAGCATAACTTCACCTGAAAACAGCCAGCAGGTGCACTAAATCTATTTTTGCATGTGTCATTTACATCAGTACCAATAGAAGACATTATATTTTTGAGATTGTAGGAAATTTGATTCAAAAGCACAAACAAATCTGAAAAAGGGCAACTTCAGCAAATTTGAGGCTGACTTATAGCTAAAAGACTGAAAACACTAATCCTGCTCTAAAGCAAATATTTAGTAGGACAAGTAGAGCAAGATAGGTTGTGATTGCTGTTTCGTCACTGTTTATTACGACAATGTTAAGAAATACGTAAAGAAACTTAAACAAAAAACAGCAAAAAAAAAAAAAAAAAAAAGCAGCTCAATCCCTCCCGTCACCTTTCAGATATCTGTTCAGGAAAGACGTGCATGGATTCTGAAGATGGAAATGAAAAGGCAGCATTTTCAGATTTGTCATGCTGAGACTGAGTTGTAAAAATAAGCTTTTTCAGGATCCTAAAACTGTTTCCGAGTAGAAAAAAACATCCAAACAATTAAGAAATTGTAGCAGGTAGACCAAAACTTGTCTGGGTGTGGACATGGCCGTAGTCCCTCTCAGTAAAGGTTCTTTTCTCTGTCCTAACAGTTGTTACAGAAACTTGGACATCACAGATTGAGTGTACGCATTTTCCAACAGACCTGTACGGTTATGGACCCTCTGAACCTATGAAGAAACTAGAAAAGCACTGACCTCTGACTAGAAGGTCAGTCGACTAACTAGAAAAGTGCAGACCTCTGCCAAGCGGCTCTCGCAATGATAAAGGATCCCTAAAAAAATTCCTGGATCCAGAAGGTGATGCGGATCAGCACCAAAATTTAACGGGTTCGTCCTTGGGCTGAGGCACATGGCTGGTGAAAATTTCACGTCAATCCGTCCAGAACTTTTTCCATAAACTTGCTGACAGACTAACCAATGCTACAGAAAACATTACCTCCTTGGCGGAGGTAAATAAGAATGTGTTTGTAAACTAACGAGCACAGACTGCAGAACTGTTTTTACCACGTTTTCTGTCTGCATGACTGTAGAAAAACCTCAGCTGAGAGACAAACGCAGGAACGGAAGGAGGAAAAGTTATTGCTGGGAATTTTATTAACCTTTATCTATTAAAGATTTAACATCAGGGAACAGGAAATATTTTAGTGTCTTCATTCTTTAATACAAGATACGAAGCACATAAATATTACCCTGCTGTGGTACAAATTAAATTAATATTTCATATATGTGCTGGATTCATCAGACTGATTGATGGTCGTACTCACAGCACCATGCTAGCGAGCACATTAGTCACATGCCTGAGGCTGAGAGCAATATGCTGTAAGGAGAAATTATCCAAACATTAGTGTGCGTTGATCTTATTAACAAATTTCATTGAAATACCAGCATGATGGCATTTGCTGCTTACAGGCCGTGATATATTGGTTTCATATCGGTTGTATCATTGTGAAAACTGACATGTGCTACCACTTACTGCTTCATCATTGGCTGAACATGTTTGCTAAGAATGGCTTTGTGCTGGCAACTGTCTTCCAGCCTTCAGGGGCTCTGTGAACCGAACGCATGCCAGGGAATGACAACCCCACACCACGGTGGGAGCTGCCAGGAGCGCTCACCATAGGAAACATTGTGCCTGAAGACTGCTTGGCATGTGCCACATATGTTCTTGCTCACTTGCTAATAATAGAATGACTCGTGATCATAGGATGCTCTCTGCTGCTCAAAAGAACGCTTGCTGGGTTATTTGCTCAGAAATCACAAAATTACCTGGTTAACTTTAACAACATGGCTGCAGACAGAGAACAGTTCGTGCTATTATCTGCCAGCTCTCCTGTGGTCTAATGAATCTAATGGTGACTTCCTGTGCAGGAGAAATTGATTTACTTGTTTACTTGGCTGTCTGTTTCTTCTAGGATGTCAAACAATGCATGGACACCCCTGTCAAAAAGTGTTTCTGTCTAGATGACCCAAGCTAATTTCGTTCACTTTGATTTTCATGCTAGCGTATCATTGGCCAGAGTTCATGCAGCAGTTTTTCCTTTACACTAACAGTTTACTCATACCTGGAATCAATCCGTTATTTTGTTATTAAGTTTTAACAACCATGTTTCTGCATAAAACCTGCTCTCTTTTACTTTGTTCTATCCTTTAAACACAGATTTTAACCTTTCTGTTTGTTCTAGTCAGACTGCTGTTGTAAAATATCCTGGAGAAACACCAAGAAGGTCATTTAGACATAATATGAGACAGTCAGCTTCCGTCCACATAATCTAAAGTCGTGCATACTGTATCTGAAAGCGTATGTAAAGGGTCTGTGTGTATCATTCCTTCATTTAATATTCAATTAAAAAATGACCTGCTTGTTTTTCATCAATCTTCTGTAAATCCAAAACTAAAAACAGGCTGTTTTTGCTCTTTGGATGTGAAATTCAGATTAGAAAAAAATAACCTTGAAAAATGACCCACAGACAGAAATTGATTTTAATATTTAAGTTGTTGGATTTCGTGACCCTAAAAGGTACTCCACATGCTCTCTCTGCAAATGGCATCTGTTGCCTTTGTTGCTCTATAATTAAATAAATAAATAAATAAAGCAGTGTGTAGATGAATTCATATAATAACAATTAAAACCAATTTTCAGTACGAGTTGGTATACTGTCTAGTGTGTACATACACTTTATTGCCAAAAATATTCGCCCACCTGCCTTGACTCACATATGAGCTTAAATGACATCCCATTCCTAATCCATAGGGTTCAATATGACATTGGTCCATCCTTTGCAGCTAGAACAGCTACGAATCTTCTGAGAAGGCTGTCCACAAGGTTAAATGTGTTTATGGAAATTTCTGACCATTCTTCCAGAATCGCATTTGTGAAGTCACACACTGATGTGGGACGAGAAGGCCTGGCTCTCCGTCTCTGCGCTAATTCATACCAGAGCTGTTCTATCAGATTGAGGTCAGAACTCTGTGCAGGCCAGTCAAGTTCCTCCACACCAGACTCTTCCATCCATGACTTCATGGACCTGCTTTGCGCACTGGTGCACAGTCATGTTGGAAGAGGAAGGGGCCAGCTCCAAACTGTTCCCACAAAGTTGGGAGCATGGAATTGTCCAAAATGTCTTGGTATGCTGAAGAATTCAGAGTTCCTTTCACTGGAACTAGGGGGCCAAGCCCAGCTCCTGAAAAACAACCCCACACCATAATTTCCCCTCCACTAAACTTTTTACACTTGGCACAATGCAGTCAGACAAAAACTGTTGTCCTGGGAACCGCCAAACCCAGACTCCTCCATCAGACTGCCAGGAGTGTGATGCAGAAGAGTGATTTGTCACTCCAGAGAACACCTCCACTGCTCTAGAGTCCAATGGTTGCATTCTCTGGAGTGATGAATCGCACTTCTCTAATCTGGATGGGTGAGCAAATACTTTTGGCAATATAGTGTATTATGGACCTGAGGAAAACTATTTACTAACCACCACACAACAGTGCAGCCCAAGTGGCTTTGTGAATGTCTATATCTAAATGTTGCAAGGATGGATTGGGTGGGGGTCATTGTATCTGTACTGCATTTGTCATAAAGGAAAAAACATTCTAATCTAAAATGTAGCATGACAGTTCAGTGTTCTGCAACACGCTTGCAGCACTGCAATTCTCTTTTCATGTTTTAATGTGCATTCTGACTGCACATTAAATGGGTTCTTTTTTTATCAATAGCAGGCAGTTAATTGGGGAAGTTTCCAGCTTATTTACTGTCAACAAAAACAAACAAGACTGGTGTTAGTTTACCCAAAGCAACATTACTGGATAAGCTGTACTTAATGAAGCCTGCCAATACTGTACCTTTACAACCAGAGCAACAGCTTTCGTAAGAAGCTTAATTCTATAAATCTCCCGTGACTAACAAAAACAAATAAATGAATAACTTTTTGAGGAAACAGGGACCCAGCACTGTCAATGTTTTACCTCTCCTTATTCAGAGTCTTGGAAAGCCAGGTCATGGGATGACGATCACAATCAGGGTGCCGTTGTGTGTACTGTGCATTCCTAAGAGGTGTTCCACGCTTGAACAAATACTCAAAGCAGCAATGTTTACCCTCTCTACTGCACAGTTCACATAATACCACATGCTACACAACCTCTGTGGCCATTTACACGCCTTATCCAGGATTTAGATTAGCTGCTAGAGAGAAGCCTTTGTGCTTGAATTACTTCAGAGGGAAGTTTCAACAGAGGCTTTCATTTATAAGTCAGCAGGTCCCAAAAGTGGTTTAAAAAAATTTAAAACATGAGTATACCATGTTTTCCCACAAACAATGAAAGAAATCTTAGTCTGACCATGTAAAGAGGCTACAAAACTGGTGATATCAAGCTAGCTGAGTAATCTATGCTGCACAAACATACCTTCAAACAGTGAAGTCAGGGTCAAACCAAAAGCAAGCAAAAAGGTGAGTTTCACTCTGTGGTGACATTCCCAGTTTCATCAATGCTGGGAACTAACCAGCAAATCAGCAACACTCAAAATACGGCTTTTTTATTTTGGAGAAAAAGCAGAAGCATTATAAGAAATGTTATGAGCAGGGGTCGGGTGTGACAACATTAGAGACGTCACCATTACAGAAAAACATTATAGCTTGTTAGCATATGTAAGGTTATATCACTTACTGCTCAGGGGTCTCTGTGGTATTGCATTACTTCAAATTCTGCATTGGACTCTGGGGTGAGCACATATGAGCACATACGGCTCCATACCATGGTGGCCCATCTTATTCTATTGATTGGAGTCTGATCCTCCATTTCACAACAGTGTTTGCAAATATCTATGGGGCCACGTGAGACCAAGTTGCAATGCTGGTTCCAGGGCGATGTCATGAAACGGGCATACCCACACATCAAGAGCTTCAGTGGTTCAGTGCAGTCAGCCATTTTACTTCCATGTTGGAAATTAGACACATAAAAAAACTAATATTTAAGACCAGATTAGTTATCTATAATGTTGAGGGGAACATATGTAGCATATGTATGTGTATATAGTTGACTTTTGGAACATTTGAAAAGCATAATATGGGTTCTTTAACCGTTTGGTGAGATCAGACGTAAGAAAAACAACAGTAGAACTCAGCGCTATGTTTAATAGTGAAAGTAAGAACAGTTCCAAATGAACAATGTGAAGGGAACTCAAAGGAACAGCTGTATAGTCAGTAGAAAACCACTAAAAGGCTTCAGTTTGCTAGGGAGCATAAAGGGAGCAGTGGAACAAAGTCATGTGGTCTGATAAATCCAGATCTACCCTGTTCCAGAGTGATGGAGCATCATGGTAAGAAAAGAGAAGGATAAAGTGATGCAGCCATCAGTCTAGTGTTTACTATACAGGCCTGTGGAGGCAGATCTAGGGTTGCTGCAGTTGGTCAAATCCAAGTTCATGTCCGGGTCCAGGTCTAGGGTCAGATCATTCCTTCTTCCCTGATGACACAGCCATATTTCAAGATGACAATATCAGGATTTATGGGGTATAGATTGTGAAAGTGGTTTAGGTCTAGGTTCAGGTTTAGGGTCAGGTCTAGGGTCAGGTTTATGCCAGGATTCATGGGGCTCCGATTGTGAAAGAGTGGTTCTGGGAACGTGAGACATCACTTTCATGCATGGATTGGCCACCACAGAATCCAGACTTGAACACCATGGAGAATTTCTGGGATGTGCTGAAGGTCCAAAGCTCCAATCATCAATACAAACCTTGGAGAAAAGTCAATCCACTTCTAGACGGAAATAAATGTTGGGACATTTATTGAAGCTTATTGAAACAATGCCAGAATCAAAGCTGAAGACAGCCCAACAAAATAAGTGAGACTTTTTTTTTTGGGCACAGTGTACACCTGAAATGTTATTACTGATATCACAATTCTCTCTGTGTCCCCTCCAAATGGCACAATTAACCCAGCTGTCTCTTTTGTTTATACAGATGTGTGAAAAGGATTTTGCCCCCTTCTTGATTCCTAATTTTTTTTTTGCATGTAAGTCACACTTATATGTTTCAGATCATCAAACAAATTTAAATATTAGACAAAGATAACACAAGTAAGCACAAAATGCAGTTTTTAAGTGAAGATTTTTATTTTTAAGGGGGAAAAATCCAAACCTACATGGCCCTGCGTGAAAAAGTGATTGCCCCCTAACTGGTTGGGCCACCCTTAGCAGCAACAACTGCAATCAAGCATTTGTGATAACTGGAAATGAGTCTTCTACAGCGCTGTGAAGGAATTTTGTTCCACTCATCTTTGCAGAATTGTTGTAATTCAGCCACATTGGAGGGCTTTCCAGCATGAACCGCCTTTTTAAGGTCATGCCACAGAATCTCAATTGGATTCAAGTCGGGACTTTGACTAGGCCACTCCAAAGTCTTCATTTTGTTTTTCTTAAGCTATTCAGAGGTGGATTTGCTGGTGTGTTTTGGATAATTGTCCTGCTGCAGAACCCAAGTGCGCTTCAGCTTGAGATCACGAACAGATGGCCGGACATTCTCCTTCAGGATTTTTTGGTAGACAGCAGAATTCATGGTTCCATTTACCACAGGAAGTATTCCAGGTCCTGAAGCAGCAAAACAGCCCCAGACCATCACACTACCACCACCATATTTTACTTTAGGTATGATGTTCCTTTTCTGAAATGCCGTGTTACTTTTACGCCAGATGTTATGGGACCTACACCTTCCAAAAAATTAAACTTTTGTCTTGTCAGTCCACAGAGTATTTTCCCAAAAGTCTTGGGGATCATCAAGATGCTTTCTGGCTAAACTGAGACGAGCCTTTATCTTCTTTTTGCTCAGCAGTGGTTTTGGTCTTGGAACTCTGCCATGCAGGCCATTTTTGCCCCCCAGTCTCTTTCTTATGGTGGAGTCATGAACACTGACCTTAATTGAGGCAAGTGAGGCCTGTGATTCTTGGATGTTGTTCTGGGGTCTTTTGTGACCTTTTGGATGAGTCGTCGCTGTGCTCATGGGGTAATTTTTGTCGGCCGGCCACTCCTGGGAAGGTTCACCACTGTTTCATGTTTTCACCATTTGTGGATAATGGCTCTCACTGTGGTTCGCTGGAGTCCAAAAGCTTTAGAAATGGCTTTGTAACCTTTTCCAGACTGATAGATCTTAATTACTTTGTTTTTCATTTTTTCCTGAATTTCTTTGGATTGCAGCATGATGTCTAGCTTTTGAGGATCTTTTGGTCTACTTCACTTTATCAGGCAGGTCCTATTTAAGTGATTTCTTGATTGATAACAGGTGTGGCAGTAATCCGGTCTTGGAGTGGTTAGAGAAATTGAACTCAGCTTTCCAAAGATGTGATAAAACACAGTTAATTTATGTTTTAACGGGGGGGGGGGGGGGGGGTCACTTTTTCACACAGAGCCATGTAAGTTTGATTTTTTCCTCCCTAACTAATAAAAATCTTTGATGGTCTGAAACATATAAGTGTGACAAACATGCAAACAAATAAGAAATCAGGAAGGGGGCAAACACTTTTTCACACAACTGTACAGTATACACATCCTGTACAGCAGATGTGGAGTAACTCTGTAATCCACCAGCTTTTTAAATAGATTCTGATTATTGCAGAGAGACTGATGCGAATATGCATCTTTTCTATATTTAAGCCCACATCTTCATTAAATCTAATCACCCATGATAAATACATGTATTGGATAAACAAAATACAAGGTGCGTGTCTCCAGCAAAATAAACACGTTCTGTAAGAGGCAGCTGCACTTTCATATGAATGCAACTATTTCTCTGGCCAGTGCACTTCCCTGTCCAAAGTCACAGCACCATGAAATCCTCAGTGAGCTTATGTGTTATTCTGCAGTGCAATTGTCTGCTGATTATGTGCATTTCTGTGCACGAAGCATGTATTTTGACTGTGTGCCAGCACTGTTGTGTATGCACACATAATTATGCAGCATAGATCAGTGGGTTAGCCCTTAAAAAAACATGGAGGTTCATTCACACTAACAATGCAATATTTTCCAGATGGCAGCGGTCCATATTGATCTGCAGCCATAGATTTCATCCTCCTGTGCTTTCACACACCAAACAGTGCAGGGACCTGCAGATATTCTATCAGAGTTGTGCATATTATTGAATTTACACCACACACAATATAGGGTGATAAATGGTCTAATTAAACAGACACGGAGCTTTATTATTTGAGGAAAGTAAGGAAACTCAATTTCCTCTAAGATGTTGAATTCTGTGATTTCTACACAAATGAACACAACAAAGAAACTTTGAACAGAAAACAAACTCTATCTGCTTTCTGTTGGGTCGACCAAACTATTGATGTGTGCTCTGTTGTTTAAAATAGAGATATTGGCATTTGCAGCTGGCCCTGTGATCAATCACTTTGAATAATAAAGCCCAGTGACTATAGACTGTTTCCAGCTTACAGCGGTGCTATCCTTTTCCTCCTCACTTTTAAGTCCTTGCTGAAATAAAGCTGCTGTTATTTATTTATTTTTTAACAGTTAAGTTAACTCCCTGGGATTAGAAACCAGCTGCACCGAGTGAAGTCTTTGCTGTGATAAACAACCTAATGAGGGCAGAGGAACAGTTTACAGAACAAGAAGAAACATCAAAAACTTGGATTAAGAGGGTTGAGATAATGTTTTGTCTCTCTCCCTGCAGTAAGTGGGAGGTAGCTTCACTCATTCAAACTGGATTCCTGTCAGTTCTTGGCACAGCGTTTCATTAAACAGACGAAGACAAGGCTATTACTGCAGTGTGGGCTGTCAACTCTTCATGGTTGTGCTATTTTCTGATTTGTTTCTGTTCTGATTTCCTTAATCTTGTGCTAAAAATTAATTGCACCAAGACAACCTATTATAGCTGCTTTTGCAAGAATGAAAACAAATGAAGAATTAGAGAAAATTACTGTAATTTGACTAACTTGTCACCCATTTCAGCGGATCTTTGTCGCTGATGAACCTGATATAAATCAAGCACAACTGTGGAAGATATAAATGGAGTGACCTGCTTTGGACAATCTTTCTGGGCCTCATTCACCACCAGCTCTTAAAGTAGCACCATGTAACTTTCTGACCTTAAAAATATGTGTTTCTGACCTGTTTTGATGGAGCAGTGACATTTATTGTGTGCATTCCTGGAGCCATCATTGACCGGCAATGTCACAAGGCCAGGGTCCTGCAGCGGGTCAGGTACCCGCGAGTAACAAGCAGCGGCTCACTTACCCGTGAGAAATGGGTCAGGTACCAGCAAGTAATGGGCAGCGGGTCGGGTACCTGCGAGTAACTAGCCAACAGCTCAGTTACCAGTAAGGAACAGGCAAAAGTCAGGTACCCGCGAGTAACAGAGTGGGTACCCACGGGTAATGGGCAACAGCTTGGGTACCTTTGAGTAACAGGCAATGGATCGGGTACCTGTGAGAAACGAGAAACGGCTCGGGTACCCTACAAGTAATGGGCAATAGCAGGGGTACCTGTGAGTAACAGGCAATGGACCAGCTACCCGTGAATAACGGGCAACAGGTCAGGCACCAGAGAGTAACAGGAAATGGCTCAGGTACCCTTGAGTAATGGGCAACGGTTTGGGTGCATACAAGTAAGGGACAAAGGGTCAGGCCCCTGTGAGTAACGGGTAACAGCTTGGGTACCCATGAGTAATGGACAATTGCCCACGTACCTGTGAGTAACGAACAACAGCTCAGGTGTCCATGAGTAACAGGCAATGGGCCAGTGAACCAACATTTCCCTTCCTCAGCTCCCCAGTTCGAAACAGCTGCTGCTGCCTGAAAATATTCGCTCCTCCTCTCGGGCTGAAGCTGAGCCTTCCTTAATTCTGCTGTGATAACCTACAGGTTTCCCCTCATCTATAAACATGAGTATAGGTCTACAGAAATAAATACATTAAACTACTGTATGGTTATTACCTACTAATCAATATAGCTCTTGTTGTAAAGTATACCAGCGGCCATGACAGGACTGATCAACTGGTTTAATAATATGCATAAATATCCTTAAGGTACTTTGCATTGACCATTTAAGGTAAAATGTGGGTGGGCGGGTTATGAACCAAATTCACCTGCACAAACTTCCAGGGGAGTGTGATTCATGAGAAGGAAATTGCTTGGATCTGAGTGCACCCTCAATTTTATAAGCCTGAATATTTTTCGTACAAACTTTGGGTTTGTGGCTAGTTATTCCACAATAAATCAAAAACACCAACAGTTTAATTTACATTAAGCTAATTGGAAACTGTGCCATTCCACTCTTCATGTAGCCTAAGAAGCCTTTCTCCTGAACATAAAATTACATATTTACTGTTGCTGTAAGATACTGCAGATGGTGTCCTACATTGGAAACAAATCTTTCATGAGCTTGCAGATTTATCTACAGGGGCACTTTAAGGCCGTTACATGCTCCATAGGACATAGGAATAGGAACAACATTTTGTTCTTATTCTTGAGAACAAAATGATGTCATTTTGTTCTTGCTGCCCTGATTTGGGAGTTTATGCAGCGTGTTCTTGACACATCATCCAGGGATAACTTTTTTCTTGTATGGCGTCTGTGTGATTGGTCATAAATTTGAAGTGGAGTGGTTACTGAAAGTTGTAAATCCACTGACGCGAAAGATTCAAAAAGGTTGAGGTGTTACGGAAGTATGGAAATCTATACAACTCGTGCAGCATTTAAAGACATGGCCTCCGCCTGGTATAAAATCCTGCCCTGCTGGGGACGAACTTTCACATGAAACATGAATTAACTGGGCTAAAACTAATTCTGTTCTCCTTGTTTCCACCTTGAGAACAATAACAAAGTTCTCTCCTCTTGCAGATGCATTATCCTTCCAACAGCTGTTCTTATGGACCTTTGCAATCATTAGAAGCCGTACAGAACAGTCCATCTCTGTTTCACCACATGTGCAAGTTCTCTCTGCTTTTTGGTCACTGGATCATTTCAGCAGGCGCTGAAGGGTGGACTTATCACAGCTGCGATTCATGGATGCAGTAAATCAACAGTCCCCACAACACATGAAGTTTCCACGTGCAGCTGAAGCACAATTTGCAGTCGAGAACTAGTCTTCCTACCACTCATCGGCATGATAGACTGCAGTGCACACACATGCCAGATCCATTCCCACACCTCAACCATAAGCAACATCTCTCCATAAGCGTCCAGCTGAGCGTGGCACATTGCTCATTGGTATGTATCTTTCAATCATTTTAGTTTTCACAGCATTGTCTTTTTATTCTAATGACTTATTTTCTTGTGAGACGGAGGACGTGTCCTAACCTCCTGGTTAATAACACCACTGACATTGTTCTCGTCTCTGTCTCCCGTCCCGTCTACACATGACCGTTCAGACCTTTTATGGGTATTTTCTTGCATCTATCTGCAAATGTTGCAATTGGCATTCATCAATCTAATAGTAAAGAGGTGAACACATCTGCAGTGTAAAGAACATGTTTATGAATCTGACAGAAGAACTTTTTTAAAAGGTAGAGTCTGCAGTTTTCCACCTGAGAATAAACACTAGACTTGTGTGAGTGAAATCTGGCTCAATCCACACCTTTGAGCCTCTACTCTTGTGTGGCAGTGAGTTTTGTTTGCATCTCCCCCTTCCCTGACTGTATTTCAGTTTTTCCTTTTGTTTTGGTGTGTTTGGGACGTTTCTGGACGGAGATTTGCGTACTGTCTCCAGCCAAAGACGGAGCTAAGGGCATAGTGCTCTGTGGGGATAAACTCGTTCATTGGAGCAAACTTTTTTTTTAACGTCAATTGAAGCCGACATCAGATTCACTTGAATACTCGATAAAAATGGCGATGCAGCAAAGAAAGGAGGTATTTTGCGGTGGAAAGAGCTTTAGATAGTGC
>JALJCO010004075.1:0-26273 GCA_023101725.1 Atherinomorus stipes | reverse complement strand
CTACAAAGTCGTTCTTGCTCAGCACTTTACAGTTAGCTCAGTTATGTGCTGTAGACTTTGTTTAAACAGGCATATTTAAAGTTTCTGTTTGTCTTTTGGTAGGTTTAGCTCTAAATGATAAGGGGATGAGTTTTAACAGTGTGTACTTACTGACACTGATAGTATGAACATGCAATACTGTAGTCTAAAATGTGCAATATGATCAGGGAAGATGGGTCTCCGGGATTACTCTCACTTTTTTCAAATTGATGTGGCTGTTAATGAATGGTGATTTTAATAAACAAACACGGCTGAGAACAGCATGTTTTAAGTGCATTTGAGTTCACACCTGTCAGCTAAATGCTGCTGTGAAGCAGAATGGTGGGTCAGATCAAGTTTGACCCATTTGTCGTTGGTTTTAAAGTGGAAATGCAACGCTCAACCAACCTAACTTTATTCACTAGACTGAGTCTTATCAATAATTATATACCAAACAGGAAAAATAAAAGCATATAAAAGAAAAACGTTGCGAAGTTTGACGTTTTTAGGACAAGAGCGCCGCCATCTTGCAGCACTCGAAGCTCTGACGTCACCGGGTTGGTTTCCCCTCTGACTCCACATTAAATCAATAGAAATAAGCAGCTACGCTGCACTATGATGAACAAGCTGGAACATGTTTTAGAAGATTAATATGATGCAAAGCGAAGCTGGGAGGCCAGTCCAGCATCCAGATCCTGTACCGATGCTTTCCAGCTATTACACCGTGTGACTGAGGAGAGAGGAGGAGACGCCGGTGCTGGTGACAGGAGGGGCGTGTTGGCAGCACCTGTAGGAGCGGCTGCAGTTCAGATGCTGGAGGCTGTCTGCTGTCAGGAGGTCCACATGGACCAGATCATGTGTGGAGCAATTTGTATACAATTTGGATTACACGTATGGATTATTGTACCGGGAGGTGGACGTTTTGGAGGCGGTGCTGTTCCTGAAGGAGAGCCGGGCGGAGACACGGGAGCGTCCTGGGAAAATAGCAGGCAAGCTAACTAAGCCAACGGTAGTAACCAACAGGTACGCTAACTAAGCTAACGGTAGTAACCGGTGGTTTAATGTAAAATAAAATAAATGCTAGAGCGAGACAGGGATACGATGGGAAACATGCAAAGCATCCAGGCTGCAGGATGAAGAGGGGGCGGGCGGTGTTTGGTTTAACTGGACCCGCCGGCTCAAAGAGGAATAGAGGTGGTCGAGCTTCATACTGATGTCGGTACAGACTGATGCTGCAGACCGGCCGGTGAGTGGATGTCACCAGCGGTGATATTAAAACACTCAGAGCAGCTGCAGGCTTTCGTCTGCGGCTCTCTTGCTACCAGACTCCAAGTCTGATCATTTTCCTAATTTTCTCTAGAAAATTCTCACCTCATGATCTGGAGTCAGGGAGGTTCCAGCAGCAGCAGGACCGGTTTCTGGTTCAGCTGGAGGTTGTGAACTGTTCTGTCTTCAGCTTAAACTTTGGAAAACTTGCTTTTAGACCTGGAGAAATACAGTGGTTCCCCTTTTGTCTTTTCTTCTCCTTTGGCTCAGCAGTCTCCGTCATTCAGCTGTTATCTTTATAATTGTGGACCCGACCAGAGGACTCTCATTTAGGACTGCAGGACTAACCAACCCGGTAACGTCAGAGCTTAGAGTACTGCAAGATGGCAGCACCCTTATCCTAAAAACATCAAACTTTGCAACGTTTTTCTTTTATATGTTTATATTTTTCACGTTTGTTATATAACTATTGATAAGACCAGGACTCAGTCTAGTAAATAAAGTTAGGTTGGTTGAGCGTTGCATTTCCACTTTATAGTAAAGAAGTTTAACTCAAATAAGAGTTAAATAACAAGGGAGAAAGAAAATATAGTTGTGTTGCAGCTACAATCAAGTACTGTATGACAGGCACAGCAAAGCCATCATTTCTCTCCCTTACAATCATCACATATTGTGTTATGTGTCATGTCAAGATAATATTAGAATAATAATTACAGACCACTGAATGTAAAACCAGTGAATATGCTTGATGCTTGAGGCATTAATGCATTTCCAACAGGTTAGGTCAGCTATCTGGACACTTTCTAATTGAACCCTGCATGATATGTTTGGTTTTGGTGTTGAAGCTCTATGAAGAAAGCTTTCTGCACCAGAAGCCCCTATTTCTGAAAGCTGTGCTAATGGCCACTTTTAAGGCAACCTTAGTGACCCTTAAAAGCGTTCAAACGGAATAAATGGGTCCATAAAAGCTAGCAGGGATGTTTTGTCATCATTCTGGAAAAAGATAACTGTCCAAAACATGTATTTTTCTTTCCACTTTTGTCAGACAGATATAAGACTGAGACCCCATACTTTATTTCAAGGTTTTCAAATCATGGTCCAGCCCATGACTTGAAGATATCAATTTGAGCCTGGCTGGACTGAATCTCTTTTCCATTTTGCATAAAATTGACAACCATCTGGGGAAGCCTTGGAAAATTGCCTCTCACTGAATAAGTGATGAGGAGATGAGCCTACTGTCAGTTGTAATAATGCGGCTGCTTTAAATGCATTGGCACCATTGCAGAGCATAATTACAGCAACAGGGGGATGCCAGGTCTCTGATCTGTATCATGTAATTCAACTGCGCTTAGATTCTTTTCATAAATGATGTACCTCATTTTGGGTGGTCTGTTATCTTATTAGTGAAAACAGATGTGCTGTCGACAGCTATTCTCAGGACAGTACATATAAAGTTGGCTGAATTGAGGATGCTGCTTTCAGAAGGATGAGACTTACTTATCCTATCACTGTGGATGCAAAACATTGGAATTGAATTTAAAGTTGCAACACTGAACTTTGGCCGCCTTTCACACTTGTGCCCTCTAACGGCAGCCAACTCAGCATCCATCTTGCAACCTGTCTCTACTCTAGGCTCTTTCCAGCCAGTAAAAGTCAGTCAAAAGTTGACTCTTGTCTTCTTTTCGTGTTCTATCACTTGCTCTGTTTTCCTCAGATCATGTTTTCTTGCATTTATTTATTCAATCTGCCATGGTGCACCTTCAAACAGCCAGCTTGTTATCTTAATGCTGGTGTGTGATGAGGTGTTGCAAAGGATAATGCAGCTTTCACATGATGCTTCAGCCTGGAACACAAACTGGTGAAGTGTGGTTTCTCAGCGCAAGTATGCTGGAGGGAAGAAATTCCTCCAGGAAATGTACATAATGGCTGGAGTGAATCACAGTACAGGTACGATGCAAGAACGATGCTAGTTTAGCCGTCGAAAGGGGGTGTCACTGAGAAAACTGCTAAAAGTTCCGTTGTATGTCTTTTAGGCAATGGTTTTCAAACTTTTTGGGCCTTGACCGCCAAATAACACACTCCAAAAACAGTCTATCTGACCAAGTTTTATAGTTGTTAATTATACAGCTCTATAGAATGCGGTAGAATGCTCCCTTGACTTGAATGGGTTTTCCCGACGTTTCAGCAGTCATTATTTTCGTATAATGACTGCTGAAATAATATAATGACCACTGTCAAGGGCAACAGATCTAAATTCCTTTTTTTTTAACCTGTGGTCTTACGGTTTACCGAATATTACTCTGCAATGAAAGTAGTCCGGTCACTTATCTCAGCCAAGATCTCAACGGGAAAAACAGCAATAAAAACAGCGAGCAAGCAGTTAGCAACACCTTGTGGTAGAAAAATGGTTGACTTCCCAATTAATTTGTACATCTCTGGTGAGTGTGGCGATTTTGAACACAGGGTCCAGGCTGAGTTAAAGGATTCACGCTCTCCAAAACGAAAAAGACAAAAAGAAGACCACAAGAAGATAAGTGGCAAGACACATATGGCTAACAGCACAGGAGGAAATGTCCAGTTCAACATACAGAAATAGACGGTGCTAGCCCAAATTCCAACCACCATGACTCATCTAACAAACATTCCTAAGCAACAAACAATTTTATTCTTAGCGTACAATATCAGAAAGTCATTTGGCCCTCATAAAAATAGAAGACTTTATTTGAATTTTACTTTTTGCAAGTAGCCGTATAATAAGCAGGGTAATGTATGGAACACAGGTCATTATCTGGAAATACCAACCTTCAGGGCAAATGCAGACCCAGATGCGGAGTGGAAGGGTCTGCAGAGGTCTCTGCGGCTTGGCAGAGACAACCTGCTCTACCATCCCAGCCACCGTTCCAGACTGTTACAAAGGCACCTCTGAGCCAGCAGTTCTTGAATTCCTAGTTGTTCTCGATCTTTTCTTTTAAAATAAGAAAGCAACAACACTAAAAAATAAGCATGCCAGACTAGTTTTAAGTGTTTATCACTTAAAAAGAAAATTGAAATGAGTTTTTCACAGCTTGTTTAAAGCTAGTTCCTACTGTCTATAGTCTAGATTTTTTTTTTTTCGTCTGTGGAGGCCTTAAAATATGTTTTTACAGCTAAAATTGGGAGCAAAAGACACAATGTCATCTGAAACAGTGTCTTAGTGAGATAATTTATCTAAATATGCATATAAAATAGTAAGTGAATCATACGGAAAAGGATTGGGGTAACTGAATAAAAACAATTCTGAGAAAAGTCAGAATTCTGAAATTCTGTCAAAATTCAGAATTCAGAAAAGTCAGTTCCCCCTGCTTTCAACCCAACACACCACACACCCTCCATGAGCCCACAGCTTTCCTGTCCCACCTCCACTCTGTCACCCTGCAGCTCAGTCATGGACCTGAACACAGCCTCATCTCCCTCCACATCAGGACATCCTGAGACCTCTTTTGCCTCCACCTCCAGCCTGACTGTCTCCTGTGACCAGGTCAAGAAACAACTGGAAAAACTGAACCGGAACAAGGCTGCAGGTCCAGATGGTGTCAGTACCAGAGTTCTCAAGACCTGCTCAGAACAACTATGTCCGGTTCTCCAGCACCTTTTTAACACCAGCCTGAGACAGAACAGAGTTCCTGTGCTGTGGAAAACATCCTGTCTTGCTCCAGTCCCTAAAAACCCACAACCAGCAGAACCAAATGACTACAGACCAGTTGCCCTGACATCTCACATCATGAAAGTCCTGGAGAGACTCTTATTGGCTAACCTCAACAAGCAAGTGAATACCTTTCAGGACCCATTACAGTTCGCATATCATAATGGGCTTGGGGTTGAAGACGCCATCATCTTCTTGCTTCAGAGAGCCCACTCTCATCTGGACCAGTCAGGCAGCACTTTGAGGGTCATGTTCTTTGATTTTTCAAGTGCATTTAATACTATTCAGCCTGCTTTGCTATGTCAGAAGCTCCATAACTTCCAGGTGGATCCCTCCACAACCACCTGGATTTACGACTACCTAACAAACAGACCACAGTTTGTGAGACTGAAAGGTTGTGTGTCTGAGATGGTGGTCAGCAGCACTGGAGCACCACAAGGGACTGTACTCTCACCATTCCTCTTTACACTGTACACCTCAGACTTCCAGTACAACTCTGAGTCCTGTCATCTGCAGAAATACTCTGATGACTCTGCAGTTGTGGGGTGTATCAGTGATGGACAAGAAGCCGAGTACAGGGAACTGGTCAATCAGTTTGTGAAATGGTGCGTAACAATCAGCTCATCTTATTAAATACCAGCAAGACTAAAGAGATGATTGTTGACTTCAGGAGGAGCAAGAATAAGCAGCATAGTCCTGTCTACATCCTGGAAAAGGAGGTGGAGGTGGTGGAGAACTAGAAATACCTTGGAGTTCAGCTGGACCACAGACTCGACTGGAAATGCAACACTGACTACATCTACAAGAAAGGTCAGAGCAGACTCTACTTCTTTAGGAAGCTGAGATCATTCAACGTCTGCACCAAGATGTTGCAGATCTTCTACAAGTCTGTTGTGGAAAGTGCAATTAGCTTTGCAGCCATCTGCTGGGGAAGCAGCATCAGAACCAGAGACATGAAGAAACTAAACAAGCTGATCAAGAAAGCTGGTTCTGTGCTGGGAATAACTCTGGAGCCGCTGGAGCTGATCGTTCAAAAGAATGCTGCACAAGCTGATGAAGATGATGGAGGATTCTTCTTCCTCTCCACAACACGATGAAGAATCAACAGTGTATTCAGTGGGCGGCTGCGTCAGGTTCACTGTAGGACGGAAAGATACAAAAATTAATTCCTGCCAGCAGCATCACCCTGAAGAACAAGACTGACTGACTGATTTATTATTGTTATATTATTATTTCATATAAATGTTATATTGTTAATAGCAAAACAACACAACAAAAAAGGAAAAAAAGAAGAGTGAGCTTTTTTTACGTTGAATTTCCCTTCTGGGATAAATAAAGTATTTTTCATTTCATTTCATTAAACTTTGTTTGCCGCTACATAACGGGGTAAAATCGAAGCAAACATTAGATTTTCTGTTGTCCAACAGATAAAGAATCAAACGTTCTCGTGCTTCTTAGAAATGGAGATATAACCAAATAGTTTCCTTTGTGATTTGCACAGACATTCATAAATGATCAATTCCTTATTAATTTGCTGTTAGTTGATGTAGAAATGTATGCTGAACATCTTGTTTTAAAAATGTGATTGAAAGAATGTAATTCATTAGAGGAGGTGTCATAATAAAGTAAAATAAGAATACATAAAAGGAAAAAGTATAACAAATGTGACACCTCCTGACTCCCCAATTTAAATTAAATAGGATTTCCAATCAGATCAGGCTAGTGTGTTGATAACCCCCTCAATGACCAGCTGTATCACGGCAGCTACAGCATGCTGTACGGAAACACTGTATCTGTCTTTTTCTGTTCAATTTTTATTTTATTATAGAAGTATCGAATTGGGACTCGGTATCGGCTGATCCTCAAAATCTAATGACTCGGAATCGGGGGGAAAAAAACCTGATTGTTACATCTCTATTGTCAAGTATAGTGCTCTCAAATTGAGATAATTAAGACAGTTTTTGCCGAATAAGACTGTTAGACTGGGTCAGATAGACTGCAGCTTTTTGCCTCTTTATGAGAACCCATTAATTCTGGACTTGACTGAATCATACAATGAAGTATTAGGGCCACATTAAGAAAGCAATGTTTTACAGACTTTAAGAATAAAGTTGTAATATTATGAGAAAAAAGGTTATTTTAGAAGAAAAAAAGTTGGTAATATAAGAATAAAGTTATAAACTAACGGGAATAAAGTCTTGATATTTTAAATTTAGAAGAGGAGGGCTGATGAAAATGAGGGTTGTGGAGGATTCTGTGAAGATGTACTTCAGCATAAGTTTTACAAACCAGGAGAAACTCAACATCTTGGCAGCACCACATTGTCATAAGCTTTAAAAACATTAATCCATCTTCCATGATGGTGCATCTTAAGCTACTGTGCCCTGTGTGATGAAATCACTAAATTTAGATGACCAAAGTTGTCCCAAAGGGTCGTTCCACCATTTGAACACTAGTCCTCACCAGTAAGTTTATAACTGAAGAAGTCTCTTGGATGAGAGGGGAAAGTCCAGTTACCTTCAGTTCAAGTTTATCTTTTTGGAAGAATAATGAATAAAATCAAATATATATTTTGGTACAGAATTGGAAGAACATATAAAAATACCACCTGCTCAAACTACCCATGGCCTTAATTATCTTGGAGTTATCTGAAATATCTTTGAAGGCTGATACGCCTAAAAAAAACAAACACACACATATATATATATAGATAGATAGATAGATACATAGATAAATAGATAGATATATATATAGAGAGAGAGAGACTTGAAGAAATTAAGAATTTTGTAAAGGCATAGAAAGGAAGCCGAAGTTTCACTTCTGTAAAACCAACTATGAAGCATAATAAAGACATCACAGCCTTCATTAGATATGTTAATCCAGTCTTATTATTCCCTAACCACCCCAGTGCTGAAGAGGGCACATTTTCCTTTGCCTCAGGACATGTTTTGTTGCAGAAGAGCTGAGAATTAGCAGAACTTTCCCTGCCCTCATGGACCAAATATGGTTGACCGTTATTGGGTAGATTAAAAATGTAACCCAACGATTAAGTCAGAGGAAGTATTTATTTTTTATTAAGTCAGTATTTTTATGGAATCTGTGTGGAGTGTTGAGTCAGTGTTTCGGTAAAACATATTTGCAATGATCTTGGAACCTAACTTTTTTTTTTTCCAACCTGCATCAGACAGTTAATCATTTTTTCATATATTATAGAAGTGAATAATGCATGATTTTTAAAAGCTAGTCTAACACTTTGAGCATAAATGTTAGAATATAATGTTCCAACACACAAAAGACATCCTCGCTGCTAGTGGGATCTTTGCCATCTCCTGTTGGTCAGTAATGATCAAGGCCTTTTTTTTTGTTTTGTTTCAGCTATGTTGCCTGATGGAAGACTCTGCTGGAAGCCACAAAGTTATATATTGATGTAATGACTGTAAAAGATATGGTACCCTTTGCTTTGATTTATTAGCTACCATTCAGTATAACTGTATGAACATTTGAAAGGTACATATTGTTCACAGCCTGCTATCGATTTTTCTACAGTTAAATGGATGGCTTTGTTTAGCAGTGAAAAAGTGAACAATTTTACCCGCAATAGCAAGCTGTTTAACAATCCCAAATCTATATTTCATTAAAATGATGACACATCGCACCCCTCGCTGCTCTCGTAACTCCTGTTCTATTGATCTCTAACACTTTGGGCCTTGTGCAGAGTAATAAATTGTCCCGGCAACAGTGACTCTCTTTTTAAAAAGTCACCTTTCATTATACTTGTAATGAACCAAAGGGATTACAGTGACAAGAGGCAGCTCACTCTGCTATGAATCTTATCACTCGAGTTGTGCTATAAGGCAATTTCATCCTCATGATTGCAATGCACCGCAGATGGACAGTAAATACAGTTTAGGATTGTCCTCACGTGACATAATGTATGTGCTCCAGCACAAGAGCAGAAACTGCAGAATCCATCTTACTTACCTGCTCATAGTCTCCCAATCTTTTTTTGTTGATAGCAGCATGGAGTGCAGCAATCAATTGCAATCAATTTTTTCTACTTTGCTTTACTTACACACTCTTTGGGTCACATCTGCCATGAACAAATAGAGGTTAAGTCCCTGTCTAATAAGCTTGCAATATGTCATCACTCAAGAAAATATATCCTTAACCTTTCCTTAGGAGAAAACAGTGCTGGGCGTTCCCTGCATCTCCTTTCTTTGCATTTTATTTTCGCACAATTAAACCACAGCAGCGTTCCAGAGCAGCTAACATGGGATGAGGGAATGTTTCAATAATGGGAACCTGTTGTGTTTCCATCTGTCTACCTCTGGAGGGTAAACACATTTGACATTTGGAGATGACCTTATCCCTTCTATTAGGCTGCTTGTTTTCCTGACAGAGATGGATAAGTGGGCATTTTCTCATTTCATCATATACAATCATGCAGGTTAATATGTTGCTTTTGTTTCTGTAGGTTAGAGAATATTCACATCTTAATCCACTGGGACGTCACATCTGAGATTAGCTAATAATGAATAAACTGATGATAATGCAAGTGTAAGATCTTTCTACTTCAAATGTAAAAGTGTACTACAGTTTCCATTTCAGATAAAACTGCTCATTAACACAGCAATAAATCAATGTGTCATTTCTAACAGCAGCTAGCCTGAAAAGGAGAAGCTTTAGAGGCTCAACGGTATAAGAAAAGAGTGTGCGGCTCCCCACACAAAGTCAACAGTAAATCAAAGATCCGTCACAGTACACAACACACCACTTGATTGACAGCTGACCTCTGGGAAGTGCTGTGCAGAAATGCTGCAGCAAGATGCTAATTAGGATTAGCAACTGGGATCAGTGGCGTTCAGTGTCAGTCTGAGATAAACAATGGGCTGGACCTGCTGTGACTCTGACGTGCTCTATCTGCCAACACAGGCTTTAAACTGCACAATGTGGAAATCGGATGATACAAAGTATGACAACAGCTGGACTGTTGAAATGACTGCTAATTTGCAATGCTAGGTATTGATTGGCCAACATCCTGTAGGGTATATTGTTTTTTTCTTTCATAATTCTGTGTTCATTTAGTGAATGTTAAATATAAAAACAAACAAAAAAAGACAAAAACCTTGATATCAAGACACAAAGCCTCCTTGTTTGTACCTTTAACATTTTAATCGTTTGGTAGAGCAAATGTTTCAATCACCAGACATTCCTGCTGAGTACACCTGAGACTGAAATGTTTTCATATACTGGCAGCAAAGCATTCATTCTCCACACCACCAGTAATACCAGTCAGTTTAAATGAACTAGAGGCAGGAATTGTGAAAGAATCAACATGCAGTTTTTTTAATACTAATGGGTGATGAAGCATTAAGAATGAAAAAGAACAAGCCCACCCATGCCACTCTCCATTGCATTGAACAGGCTGTGTGCTGCATAATTCGCTGTGATTCGGTGGCAGAATTTCCCCAAGTTCTACGGATGTGACGTCAGCTGACACTGCATATGCGTCTCTGCCAGTTCTGATACAGGAAGAAGACAGTTGCGTTGGATTCAAACACTGCAAGGGATAGTTATGGATTCTTCTGCCATCAGCAAAGGATCCAGATCAACTGAAAGACGCTAAAAAGTACAAAGAAAAAGACTTTCTCAGCGTAGTAAACAACATTATAGCTTCAGTTTGTGCACGCTCTTGTGCTGGCTTGGCTGGTGAATGCAGTTACCCAGAGTACCAGTTGCGTCACTAGCGAGTCTTATTTCTTAATCCTGCTTCTTGGTCCTTTAATACTGGGTGACTGACAATACTGCAAAAATACAGTAGTATGAGTTAAACTAATATATTCTAAAGTTCATTACACAAGTGCAGTATAAACAGTAAAATCTACAGGCTGACCTTATTTTAACCTCTTACAACTGTTTTGTACTCTAATCTACAGCCATGACTCATACTCAGATTCCAGTCTGGAAACTATGTGGACTTGTCTGGTGACAGGGGACATCCCTTTTTTTTTTGTTTGTTTTACCAGCATCATGGCAAGCAGAATGGAAATCTGATTGCTTTATTGTGATGAACAGTTTTGCTTTACCAAGGGGAACTTTATAAACACAAGGCTCCCCTTGATATCCTGTTTATTCATTTTATTTCTTTAATTAAACATTTGTTTATAACAGTATTCCATACCATACTGCTGGGCTTGACAAGGGAGAAATAGAGGTTAATAGAGGTAATGATAGAAAGTGGAACAGAGAGAAAGGAGTGAGGAAGAGGAAGAGAGAGAGAGAGAGAGAGAGAGGAGAGAAAACATGAATCCACTTACACAGTTCATTGGTGCATCTGTACAGAAATCCCTAAACATCAGGAGCAGCCCTCCCCCACCCGACCCAGGTGGCCCAACCAAAACCCGGGAGGACCGGACCACCCAGACGACACCCCCCCCAGCACAGGCCAGTACCCACCCTGATGTCCCTGCCCCCACACAGGGCCCTGACACCAGGGCGCTACCATCCCATACACCACCACACTCCCCACACACATACCCCCAACACCCACATGCACTTCCCCCACACACATGCGCCCACCCGCTCCACTCTCCGACTTTACATACCCACACTCACTCCTCCCTCCACCCCCAACACCCTCCTCCCCTCTACCCTCCACACATACCCCCCACCTCCTGAAACCCTCTAACACCCACATGCACTCCCCCCCCCACACCCCTGCACCTACCCCTTCCTCCACCCCACACATATGTCCCCACCTCCCTTTACCCCCATTACCCCCATGCATTCCCTTCCACACATGTCCAGCCACACCCATCCCTCTGACCTGTCACACGCCGCCCTTCTTTCAGCCCCTCACAACCATCCCTACCAGACACTCACAAGCATACGCCTCCTTCCCCCACCCCCCCCTTTCCTCTAACCACTTACCCACATCTCCTCCCTCTTCCAGCCCATATTCCTCCCTCCCACATTTCCCCCTTCACACTCACATTTATTTGTTCTCACACACCCACCTCACTCTTACCCTTGCCTCTGTGCCTCCTGGGTAATAGCCCTGACCAGAGAAGGAGCCGCGAGCTCCAAGCCCCGGGCACGTTCCTCCCCACCCCACCCACCCTCCATCCCCCACCCCCGGACGCAGCAGAACAGGCATCCCCCCAAGCCAGCAGACCCCTGCAATGCATGACCATGACCACTAGCTCATGAAGCAGCCACTACCCCACCTCCCCCCAGTAGCGCCCAGGAGACAGGGGTATAAAAGGACCCTGTTTCCCTCTCCCCCCGCTCATTACTGTGTGTAAGATGTGTGTTGTTTGCGATTAAAACTGAGGGGCAGTACCAAGTCATGTCGGGAATAGGGTCTCACAGGCAGTATGATCACCCAACCCCCCCCCCCCCCCCCCCCCCCCCCCCCCCCCCCCCGTCGTCCCGTCCCCCCCCCCGTCCCCTCGCCCTCCATACACTATACGGCCCAGCTCTCAGAAGTGGTTGTGAGCTGTTGTTATTTTATGTTTTAGGTGTCTAAATGTGGTTAAAACTGGGGAGCAGGCTGTCTCTAGACGCGGCAAACGAAGGTACTTTGATGCCCCCCTCCTCACCGCGCCCGCTTGACACGCACCCTCCCCAAGACCCTACGTGTGTGTGTGTGGGAGGTAGAGTGGAGGGGGAGTGAGGTCTTGGAAAGGGAGACCCTTCCCCTCTGGAAGTTGAGACGTTGTCGGCATGAGGTACCCCTGCCTCCCGGGATCCCTCCAGGGCAGAAGGGGCCAGGCACGGCCGCCCCCATGGCCAGGTGACTAGCATTCACTGCAAAGGGGCCAGTGGGGCGGTTGAACGGGGATTAGGTGGCTGTGTCAGAGGGGTGGGAGGAAGATGTGGATGGGGTGGGGGTTTGTTGACAGGGCTAAAGCTGTGTGGTTGTTTGGGGTATGGTGTGGGGGTTGATAGAACAAAAAAATAAATAAATTAATAAATAAAGGTGCAACATGTAGGCATCAATGTTATAACTGGAATTTTCCAACTCTATTGATTTAAAGTTAGAAAAAAAGCCAACAAAAAACATGATGTCATATATGAATGGAGAAAGAAATGGTTGCAAATTGTATATTAGTGGACCTTCTGGCCCATCTCACAGAGAATGAATTAATAATACCAGAATCACTCCTGCTTTATGCACATACTGCGTTGGCCAAGGTTAACAGTGCAGGATTTTCCTGTAGATTTTTCAAGCTTGTGAGGCTTGCTGAATCATAAAAACATCTTTTTGATGTCAGTTCATAGACTCTGGGCCCAAAGAGACCACATCGCAAGGCTTGTGCCTCCACCTGAACCCTGGCTTTGATTACAGAAAAGAGCAGGTGTGAATTAAGCGGGCGCAACATGATAGCTTCCTGTGAATAAATGCATTTTGATTATAGGCAAACATTGCCCTCCTTTGGCCCTCATTATGTAAATTAGGAATTGTATTTTAGGAGAAGGGAAGATTTGGAGGGCGTCGGTCATTTGTTTGCAAAAGGATTTTGTGCAGCCTGGCAGTCATATGCTGTTGATTAACGGACTAATGGACAGGCAGCAGAGTGGGGTGAAGTAATTTCATACCAATCATTATTCATTACTTAATGAGAGATGATGACTTGGGGCGCTCTCCAGCTCAAACGGCAGCAAAAGGCAAAGTTGATGAATCATAATATAAATATATATATAAAAATCATATCATTACTTACCTCTTGAAATTCACTGGGGCTAAGGGACATAATTAAGAGGCACAGAGGAGAGCAATGGAAGAGTTTTTTTTTCTCAGAAAGACAATTATTTATCACAAACTAATGGGATTTTTATTTACAGCTCAGGCCATCGCAGATGTAGTCTTTTACCTGTTGAACCAAACCCTAACCAAATTAAACAAAATGATGCACAGCTTCCCATTGGCTTTGTAGATAAATGAACCAAAATGTCATATTATTTAATGATTTTGCGTCATTAAAATTTTAAGAATTTTGTTTTAATGACATATTAGTTCCTAGATTTGCACAGCAAGTAATGGAATGACTGAAACCCAGAAATAAGTAGACGTGGAAAAATTTATTTGAGCTTCTGAATGAATGGAGCACAAAAAAACAGGAATGGAAATGATGCAATGTTAACAAACTCGTACTTTGTTATTATCAATGCTACAGTTACTATAGCAGTTAATAATCATATGCTACATCTGTTGTTGTACTTTGTACTTGTACTGTTGTACTTGTACTTTTGAATCATGCAAAAATCTAAAGAAAAAAAATTGTTAAAGCTGCCTGGTGTATTTTCTGACTGCTGTGCTCAGGGCTCGAAATTCATCTTTTTTCTTAATTTTTTCATTTTTTATCACCAGCTAATGTGGCCAGTAGACTGAAATAAGGATGGGCACTTCCAAAGTTTTTTCTTTCGATAAGATACCAGTAGTTTATGGTACTTTTTATATCATTATCAATACAGATACAAAACTTTTGGTCTCTTTAAAGGTAGAGTCCGACGTTTCCCCCCTGAAAATAAACGTTAGACTTGCGCAAGTGGAAATCTGTCTCAAACTGCGCCTTTAGGCCTCTACTCGCGTGCCGTGGCGCCTTTGAATGCAACTCCCTCTCCCCCTGCCTGTAATTCGTTCTTTAGCTTTGTTTTCTTGTGTTCGGGACGTTTCAGGGGGAGATTTCTGTTTATATCACCAGCCAATGACAGAACTAAGGACATGACGCCGTGTGGGAATAAGCTCATGATTGGAGCAGACACCAGTCTCTCGAACTCACAAAGGAAAAAGAAAGAAGGAAAAATACAAATAAACTTGCCTTGCCATGATTGTACAGTTTGCATTAATATCTTGAATGCAAGTGCGATATTAAAAACAAAAGTAAAACTTGAGAAAAGAATTAAGAGAAAATGCTTTTAAAACAATAATGAATTGTTTATTGATGAAGAAATTAAACAAAAATAAGATTAAAAACTTATTTTAATTATCAAATAACTTAAGTGCAGGTTAAGATTGTTAATATAATTCATTCTGTGGAAAATGTTCAAATATAAAATATAATTTAATAATTTACCAATATATAATGCGTGTTAACCTGCATTTAAGTACTGAAAGATAACAAAACATCATCATCACTAACACTAGCATCATCATCATATCTGATAGGCTATTGTACCACCATCATGTGACACAGAAGCTGGAATCTGGCTGCTTTCACATCATTTCATTGCCTAAAACTCTCAGAAGTGGGAAAAAAATTGCATGTTTTGTATCTGTAAAGTGCAATTACAATAGTCAAAAAGTATCAATTCCGATATTTTCTCCGGCTGGTATCAAAGTATCGACTCCAGGGGTATCAGTATGCCCATCCCTGCTGCCAAAAGCTACCAGTTATACCTTTTCACAAGCTGACATATAAACATATATATATATGTATATATATATATATATATATATATACATACATGGGGGGGGGGGGGGGGGGGGGGGGGGGGCAAATTAGAAGTGCAACTGAATGTATTTAGAATGCAACATTGATTGTCATAATAACTGCAATTTTCCAAGTCAATAGCATGTTTCCTCAATCATACTCTGCAGAACTTTTGTTCTTACCTCCTGTCAGACCTCAGCAGCACAGCCACTGCATGTGTAACCGGTGAGCTTCTGCATTGTGCTGGTTCATTTCATCACTGTGAGGCAGTCTCCATTTATCGTATGACAACAAGAGGGGAAAAAGAAACATCACTGCGTAAATACTGTATGCCCGCTCCAGTACCTGTACAAGCAAAAACAGTACAAAATTTAAAAGGTGCATTGCACAGGTTTAAATGCTAAATATTTTTTTTTTAGTCCTCCACATGCTCTTACAGTTACCTGGTGTATATGAGCCAAACTCTTTTCACTGCAGCTATCTCTATAGTTCTGTCTCTGCAGGCTCAGTGAGAGAAATTTGGGTACAAATACTGAGGGGTGTGCATGTGGGGGAGGCATGCTGCACATGCTCGTCTGCCTGGCTGTTGCCAGCGGCTGCCAGTGTTGTGTATTCTGCCGCCATTAGTGCATCATCGAGACAACACGGACAAGTGCTGCTAAAAGATGGATAAGAAGTGTCTCTCAAACCCCAACTCAGACTCCACATAAAAGAAAAGTTTTGTCTAATGGGACGGAAAGAGCAAAACTGGAGTCTGTTGAAATAATGACAATAAAACATCTATCTATCTATCTATCTATCTATCTATCTATCTATCTATCTATCTATCTATCTATCTATCTATCTATCTATCTATCTATCTATCTATCTATCTATCTATCTATCTATCTATCTATCTATCATGAGTAATTCTTTGCTTGGGTGGGCCAAAATGTAAAAAACAAACAAACAAAAAAAACAAAAAACAAGTTTCAGGAGCGCTACTTTATCTTAGTAGTTTTTATTATTATTATTATTATTATTATTATTATTATTATTATTATTATTATGACAAGTAAAGTGTGGCCAAGCTTGTTTTTGTTTGTAATAAGCAAAAAATTATGCAAATAGAACAAGCAAAATTTTCTTAACTACAGTAGTTGTTCTTTCTCACTGAAACAATTTTCTAGAGGTAATTTTATCTTATTTTGAGTGTGATGAGATATTTTGACTAGTATTTGGAAAAATATACTGGGCAAGATTTGAGTTTTTGCAGTGTAGGAGTGAATGTGAGTGTGATGGTTGTGTGTCTCTCCCTGGACCCTGGACAGCTGTCCAGGTGTACCTGCCTCCCACCTGATAATAGCTGGGATAGGCTCCAGCACCCCTGCGACCCTGAACTGGATAAGTGGTACAGAAAATGAATGAATGTCCAGGATAAATCAAAGTGATTTTTTTTTTTTTTTATCCCTTGTCTTGTTTTCAGCTTTTGCAACAATTAGTTTCATTAGACTTTTTTTTTTTTCATTAAACAACTTCTTCTTTATGACAGCATACAGACATGAGAGGCAGCTTTGTCTTCTTATTTTGTGTACGCTCCATCAATACTCCCACCCTTTGTTAAGCCTAACATTAATTAAAAACATTGATGACGAATTTCTATAACTCCATTTTAACAAACTGGCCATGAAAAACCGCAGAAAATTATTAGAGTGCTGAAAATCTCAATCCATTACGAACAGTGTTAGTATTGCAGCTTATTTTGTCGCTATGCAACAGGTACAGTATTTCAGGGCCTTTAAAGTTCACTCTAGACATTTCCCACTCAGACCTTCACTAAAATCTTTGCAACAGCAGCTGGTGAGACAATAAATAAACACTAAGTAAAATATTTCCTGTCCCTGTGGATGATAAGTGTGTGTTTGCCAATCAGACTCTGTCCTGCTAACCTGTGTGCTGCTTTCTGCTCACTCTCCTCTAATAAGGATAAATACAGACAGACACAATAAGGAACCTCATCTGCTGCTGTCATTGTGTTATAATGAAAACAATTTTCACAGACTAAATTCTGCATCACCTGATGTCTCCCTCGTGCTCCAGACATCCGCTCCCTCACTCCTCATCTGTTGCATTTCCAGTCGGGAGAGCTGAAAATCTGTGCTGTTTATGAGTGAAAATGTCTGATTTAGATCCAAATAAAAACAAACAAACAGTGAAAAACAAAACCTAATTCTATAACTTAGGATGCAGAATGTGTAGCTGGTTTATTCCTTTCAAAAACATTTAAAAAACAAAAGAGTCAGTGACCACTTTATCAGGTCCACCTGTTCCACTAGTTGATACAAACCAAGACGACTTGCTGGAGTTCAAACTGAGCATCAGAATGAGGAAGAAAGATTTATGTGACTTTGAAGTAGAGCTGTGCAATTAATCAAAATTTGACCTTGATTTCAGTTTTCATGTCAAACAATCTCCAAACTCATATGATCGAGTTGAAATGATTTATTTGCCATTTTACTTTACGCAATTTCTGAAAGAAACGCACATACCCAGTACATTTCCCTCCATGCAGCCCTGCTGCAACCTACACTCACGCAGCTGAAGAGCAAAGGTGTGCTGTGGTTTGCGTAAATTGTCAATAACGGGGGTTTTTTTGACAGAGAGAAATAAATTCAAGTAAGTGTAATTAAAAAATAATCGTTTACATAATCTGCATTTCAATATTAACCAAAATAATTGTGATTATGATTTTTTTCTTCTTCCATAATGGAGCAGCCCTATTTTAATGGTGGTACCCCTGTATGATTGTTGGTGCCAGACATGGTCTAGAAATAATAAAAACCACACCAGGTGCCACTGAGGCTACAGTCCACTCAGACTCACCAGTATAGACAATAAATGATAGAAACTGTTGACGGGTCTGATGAGTCTTCATTTCAGCTCCACGTTCAGATGGGAGAGTCAGAATTTGGTGGAAACATGGAGGCATCCTGACTGGGATTCATAGTTTATGCCGATGGTGGTGTGAGGTGGGCAGGATATTTTATAGACACACTTTGTATAAAAGTATCTTAAAAGTATAAATGAGAAAAGACAACTTGATTTTGCTTGGTAAAAATGTAAATTTGGCCCACTTTAGTTGGTCTGAAAAAAATTTGGCTCCAGGCCAAATTTGCTGCTGACCCCGGATTTAGAGGTGACCAATAAATTAACTTAACAAGCCTGTCTGGATGGTGGAGGAAGGCGGAGTACCTGGAGAGAACCCATGCATACACGAGGAGAACATGCAAACTGCTGTAAATGAATGAGTAATAATTATCAAAATGACCGCATTGAGTTTCTGTTAAAAAATCACATCTTTTTTTAAAAAAATGGGTTTTAAAATGAAATTTTCCCCCACGGCTCATACAAAGAATTGAGTCTGAAAAAGCTTAACCCTACTGAGACACACAACAATGCCTTACCTGTGTGCAACCATTGAGAGAAAAGCTTTTTCGTCCCGGTTAATGTGCTGCTCTGCTTGTTAACTGATTATCGTTTGGCAGACTTTTGAACAGTAGGTGTTTATACCCTCATTTATTGTTTCTGAAGCTGATTTGTGGTCATTTGTGGGATTTAATGCATCTTTCATATTTTCAATGCAGGTCTTTTTATTTCACTTTTCTTTAAAAAGAAAAACTAGCATTACTTCAGCAACTGAGGTGGCCAGATGAGATACCTAAGTGCATATGGTCCAATGATCCAATCCATATGGTTCCTCGTGTAAACATCTAATTAAATATGCTCTCTCATTCTCCTCACAGTGTTGATCTATCATTACTGAACAGGTGCTGTTTGAATAGGGAAATGTGTTCGTTTTTGAGCTTTCCCCAACTCCTCTCCTCTCCCCTGACGGTTGGTGTGCATATGTGTACAAAAACTGAAAAGGAGTCGGGAGCTAAGTCTCATTTCTGATGGCTTGAACAGTATTCCATTGTAGGAATGGTAAGACCACAAAGAGTTAATTCAACTCTTCACACACAATCGTACAGCAGGTTCAGTAAATGCAAATTCTACTTGTTACTACTTGACATCAGGAACGGTGTGACCTTGGCAGCTTTTCCTCCACCTCTGTGAAAACAAATACTGTATATTAGTGTATAGCATATGGTAAAGTCTGACAGCTTTCCTCTATTCAGAAATGATGAGTTTATGAAAGCTGCCAGTTTAGCAACAGTAATATCTAAATGGACTGATGCACTGATGATGGAAAACATAGCTGTTTAGCACACTTAGGACCCGATTTACGAAAGGTTTGCGTGTGCTAAAACGGGCGCTATACGTCATTGCGCACGCAATAATCTCCGAGCTGATTTACAAAGCAGGGCAAAAGGAGGTTTGCGTCTGTTAAGGGGCAAAATAGCCCGCTGTCCATTTTGCGCATCTGCTGCAGATGAATATGCAAACTGGGCGTATCTGCCAGAAGGCGCAAAATATTGGGAGGAGGGCCATACAAAACCTCAGTTTAACTTACACACGCGCAATGTGATCTATCAACTGTTTCCACGGAAAGCGGGCGCAAAAAGATTGCGTGTTATGTAGCACGTCTGAAAAGCAGGTATAACTGGCATTTATAACTATAATGGCTGAAAGAATGCTGCACACAGGACTGCAGACATCGGGTCAGAATCATTTCTCATAATGTGTTCAGGCGACACGTCAAGTTTTCATTATTTTAATTAAATAACAATCACCCTGTTAAACACGGTTTATTCCCAGACATAAACAAGAACATCTGCAGCTGCAGCATCATCGTAGTTAAAGCTGACATTATTTATGTCTTTTTATTTTTCTTTTACTTTTTGCCAATGGCATATTTTAAAATTAAAATCATCTCCTGCTTCTCCACCCGCAGCAACTGCTGCTGCTCAAAAGTTGCTTTCCTGCAGGAAGTTTGACCCACCCCACAGAAAACTCAGTGAAAATAACCAGTAACGCACAAACTATTGATACTACTTTTTACTGAGTTTTGCGTGGGGTGGGGGTACGCAGGTCCCGCGCCTGGCATTGTGCCAAGAGCGCGCAGTCTGTCTTAATATCAGATCATCTTCAACAGCGTGTCACTGCATTCGGGTCGGCTCTGAGAACCACGAGGATGCAGAATCCACCACCTCTAACTTAGATAAGTTTTGCTTTAGGTGTTTGTATTATCATTTAATAGAGTAGAAGACGGTGGGGGGGAAAGGAATTGTCATTTCCTCATTGTCTGATGATTAAGTAATACAAAATAAACAAATGGTTAGACTTATACCCTGTCTGTCTGTTTATTTATATTTGCCATTAACCCAGCTTCTATGTTGGGGTCATTTTTATTTTTATGTCTGATTTATTTATGTTACTGTAATATGAACTTTAATGTTGGATTTAATTCAACTTTTATTTTTGGAATTAACTTTAATGTTGCAGTAACTTTAACTTTATATTGATTAATTATAACTAATGTTTGGTTAATTTAAACTGATATTGCTGTAAACGGTTATAATGTCGTATAAAGTTGATGGGTTGATTTAAACTTTTATGTTGGTGTAATTTAACTTGGATAAATTATAACTTTAATGTTTGGTTAGTTATGTTAAAATTATATATAATATAACTATCTATCTATAGAGATAGATATTGATATATTACGATATAATTAATATTATATTAAATATTAAAAATAGAATTTAAATTAATTTTAGATTAAATTAAATTAAGATAATATTATTGTAACTTAAATGTTTGGTTAGTTTAAACTAATATCACTCAATATATTGGCACTCATATTGGGATTATAACATTTAAATGATTTATTTAATTATTTTATCAATGTAAAAATAATATAAATGATTAACAATATAAATTAAATAATTTGATATAATGTTTAATTTAAGTTTTAAAAATAAATTTTTATTTTACTATTATTTTGTTGCCATATAAATTTGATCTTATGTTAATCAAAATTAAATGTGAGGGACAATTTCAATTCATAGTTGAGTCACTTTGGGGGATTTTTAAAAAAAACTTATATTCAACTTTACATTGAAAAAAAAAAATATATATATATATATGTAGATATATATGTAGATATATATATATATGATTAAAATTATATCAAATATTGAAAATACAATTTCAATTGATTTTAGATTAAATTAAATTAAAATTATATTTTTGTAACTTAAATGTTTGATTAATTTAAACTAATATTACTGTCAATATATTGGCACTCTAATTGGGATTAATACATTTAAATAATTTGATTAATTATAAAATAATGTATAAATAATATAAATGATTAACATAATATAAATTAATTTAAAATAGTTAATATAATTCAATATTAAATTTAAATTAAATTTTAATTTTACAACCATTTTGTTGTCATATAAATGATCTTATACTAATCAAAATTTTATGAGGGACAATTTCAATTCATAGTTGAGCCACTTGGGGGGGATTTTTTTTTCAAACGTATATTCAACTTCACATTGAAATATATATATATATATATATATATATATATATATATATATATATATATATATTATATATCTACACATATGTGTATATATGTGTAGATATACTGTATATGATATAATTAAAATGATATCAGATATTGAAAATACAATTTCAATTGATTTTAGATTAAATTAAATCAAAATTATATTATTGTAACTTAAATTTTTGGATCATTTAAACTAATATTACTGTCAATATATTGGCACTCTAATTGGGATTAATACATTTAAATAATTTGACTGATTAATTGTAAAATAATGTTTAAATAATATAAAAGAATAACATAAATTAATTTAAAATATTTAATATAATTTAATATTTAATTTAAATTAAATAAATTTTTATTTTACGATCATTTTGTTGTCATATAAAGTTGATCTTACATTAATTAAATATTTTATGTGAGGGATCATTTTAATTCATAGTTAAGTCACTTTGGGGATTTTTAAAAAAACAAACAAACTTTTATTCAACTTTCACAGTGAAATAATTGTTTGTTGGTTTTTTGTTTGTGTTTTTGGGGGGGGGGGTGGGTGTCTGACCTCGGCTTCCGTAGTACAGCAATACGTAACTGCAGAGGGCAGCAGAGCGTCATTCTGCCCAACAGGGAGGAAGACGGAAATGTTAAGAAACTGAAATTGTGCTGAAAGCCAGCTGTGTTTGAGAAATAGTCGCAACAACCGGCATGGACGGTGGTTTCTGACGGCAGGATTCCTCACGGACCTCCGCTTTCTGGGCTCCAGACCGATGACGGGACCAGCGCGCGACTCCCAGCCGCTTCACGACGCCCCTGCAGCGGAGGACCAGACGGACTAAAGTGCGCCCGGTCAGCGTACTAACCTTGGCAGCTGGTTAAACGGGAAAGATCCAGAAAGTCGAGGAGTCAAGATGCAAGACGATTGTTGGTGAGCAGCGACTCTCATCCACGGTGAGTCTCCGCCGAACCGAGCCGAACCGAGCCGGTCTGGTTCGGGAGTCCGGGTTAGCAGCTAGCATGAAACCGGGAGAGAACAAGCTAATCTGGCGTCGTCATTCACGGTTCCCCCTGTTCATAAGAGTAAGAAACATCCAGTAAATACACGTTTATAACACCTTAATTACAACTTATTGATATAAAACTAACGTTTAACCATTTCATGACCATTTTATCCAAATGAGCCGGTACCTTAACCGCGTTTATGATTATATGCAGCTTAGTTTTCAGTTGTTTTCCTGATCTGTTGTAGGTAAAACAAACAAACAAACAAACAACCATGTTTTCATTGTTTCCATCAAAGTGTGTGAGAGGTCATGGCAGAGAGTCTCAGGTGATCACAGGTGTGGTTAATGACGTTTCTGGTCAAACTCAGACAGGTTTGCACACAAAAAACATTGAATGTATTGTTACGTAATACATAAGAAAACAAATATTAAGTATATAAATGAGGTACATAAAGTACTACCTGTTTCTGCCTTTATAAGATAAACATGCAAATTGGCCCTGCATGTCCTGCATGGTGGCCAGCCTGAAGTGAAAGGAGAAACATGAGGAGGTTTAAAGCAGATTTAAGTCATACCGCGGAACTTTTGACCCAAATATTATAATATAATATAATATAATATAATATAATATAATATAATATAATATAATATATTATATTAATGACTGAAAAAGTTTGGTACCAGAAATGTTAGATTATTATATAAATATAATGCTAATGATATTACTACTACTATTATTAATAATAATAATAATGATACTATTACTACTATTACTGCCAATAATAATAATAAATTATAATTATAATAATGTCAGTAGAGTGAATATTAGGGATTGACTCATACAGATTTTTACAGCCAATACCGATATTTTCTCATCAGCCTCAGCCCATGCAACCTGCTGATATTTGGGGCCAATACTGCATTTCACTCCCAAATTATTATATAATGAACTAGGGCTGGACGATATAGAAAAAAAGATTATTGATTAAAAAAAAAAAAAAAATCTGTATCGATCGATTTTCATCCAAAAGAAAAGAAGCCATTATCAAATTAAAAGCCCTTTTAGGTGCAGCTCTGGCCATTTAAGCTTTTGCTGAATGACCTACTTACAGAGCAATAAACAGGGCTGGGAAAAATATTGATACACTGAAATATCGCGATATTTTCACATGCTGACATCATATTCATATTTAATAACGGGGTAACCATCAATTTTACCAATGAAATTTTGCGAGATTTTGTCGCTCTGTTACAAAATCTCGCGGGTTTTTGTGAAATCTCGTGAGATTTTGTAAGAGAACGGAAATCTTGTGATATTTCGTTGGTTAAATGGATCAATATCACGTTTTTAAATATCAATGTGAAATCTGCATATGAAAATATTGCCATATTTCAGTACTGATGTTTTTTCCCAGCCCTAGTAATAAAGATCACATGAACACTGAAATCCAGTTCAGCCTTTGCCTGGTCTGCGTTTGTGATTGGTTTGGATGAAGGAGTGACTGTAGTATCGTGCTACCTGATAGGCTCCAGCGGAAAACTGTGTTTCTATATCAAACTTTTATTGACCCTCTTTTTTCTATTGAAAAAACCTCAATCGATCAATATATATCGATATTGAATTATCTTCCAGCCCTATAATGAACTCTGTCACATAAGAAATAACAAAACACTTCAAATTAATATATAATGAATAAACATTGCACTCGTAAACAAGTATTAAATAAAAACATTAAACTTGTTATATATGTATTATAGTCGTCCTCCTACCTTTCAATTAAAGAAAAGACTTAATTCACAATAGCAGTGCAAATAATAAGAAACTAAATAAATTAATAATAAATAAAAATTTACAAAATTATAGTTTAGTGAAATAAAATATTACTTTTGAATTGTGGTTGGAAATATTAAAAAAAAAAAAACTGTCACATTAGAGCACCTTTTTCCATGAACAGTGGACCAACATACCTGTGAACAGGTGCAGACGTCTGATTGCAGTGAGTGTCTCAAAGTTATGCTCAACAACATTTTAGCTTCGGAGCCCCATCAGGCTTGTTTACTTTGAATTTTCGTGTGTTTGTTTGTAATATTTCTTTCGAACCATCGTCCACAGTAACTCTGCAGGAGCGGATCCATCTCTCATTGGATCATGTGACCTGGATGCTTTGCTTTAAGACTCCATGACTTCACTATCAGCTGACCAAAGTGTTTGCAAACACGTTTCTAAAATGTGGATAGACATGGATTAAGTTTGCCGAAGTTACAGGCTTAGTGGCCAAAAGCTGCGTGGTATAACTTCAACCAAAGTGGGGACTCTGACATACTGTGAGGAAATGAAGGATTTGAACAACTTAGAAATCATGAGGGGCCTGAAATTTTCATCTTGGGTGCATGTCCACTGTGAGAGACATGATCTAAAGATAAAAATGTGGAAATCACAATGTATGATTTGATAATAACTTATTGGTCAGTGTCAGTATTTGGTACAGAAGCTCGTTTTGCAGTTACACAGGTCCGACGCTTCCTGTGGTTTCTCAGCAGGTTTGCACACTGCAGCAGGGATTCACACAGATCTTCTCCAGATCAGCCAGGTTTCTGGGCTGTTGCTGAGAAACATGGAGTTTGAGCTCCCCCTACGAAGATTTTCTATCGGGTTTAGGTCTGGAGACTGGCTAGGCCGCTCCAGAGCCTTGTGTATCCGGCTGTGCGCTTCGGGTCATTGTCATGTTGGAAGATCCAGCCATGACCCATCTTCAATGCTCTAACAGAGGGAAGGAGGTTGTTCCTCAAAATCTCACAACACATGGCTCCGGTCATCCTCTACTTAATGCAGGGCAGTGGTCCTGTCCCATGTGCAGAAAACCACCCCCAAATCATGATGCTTCCACCCCCATGCTTCACAGTAGGGACGGTGCTCATCATTCTTCGTCCTCCAAACACTGCGAGTGGAATTAAGACCAAAAAGTTGTATTTTGGTCTCATCTGACCACAGAACTTTGTCCCATGACTTCTCTGGATCATCCAAATGGTCATGAGCAAACTGAAGACGGGCGTGGACGTGTGCTGATGTAAGCTGGGGGAACTTCCGTGCCATGCAGGACTTTAAACCATGACGTCTCCGTGTATTACCCACAGTAACCTTGGAAACAGTGGTGCCAGCTCTCTTCAGGTCATTGACCAGCTCCTCCCGTGTAGTTCTGGGCTCGGTCCTCAGCTTTCTTAGGATCATTGATACGCCACGGGGTGAGATCTGCATGGAGCCCCAGTCGGAGAGAGATTTACAGTCATGTTTACCATCCTCTACTTTCTAATAATTGCTCCACCAGTTGATCTTTTTTCACCAAGCTGCTTGGCCATTATTTGTCTCTGGT
>JALJCO010004074.1:37500-179275 GCA_023101725.1 Atherinomorus stipes | reverse complement strand
GCAGCTGCACAAAAACTGACTGTGTGTTTGTGTGTGAGCAGATTTTACGTGTTTACTTGGCTGTTTGAACTCGACTATTTCAGATCTGAAGTCCAAGTCTTTCTCCAGCATCTTTTCTTATTTTGAGTAATTATCTTTTGTTCTCATCTCAGTGTCATGATCACCACCTCTGTAACTTTTGCACTTTCAATCTTTTGTACAAATACTATTTGTTTTTGTAGCCATAAGGAAAAGTTATAAAACATCTCTTCCTTTGAACATTTTTTATACATAAATAGTTAATTTGTAATCAAGTGCCGACATGTACAGAGAATATCCATCATCATCTGAGTATAACGCTAGCAGCCTGCCATGTTAAGGAAACGATAGCTGGGTTTCCATTACACTTCTTCAAAAAATGAACTAGCGATATTTCTTCAATTTTAAAAGTACAATTGTGATATGCAGAAGTGTTCCCATTGAATGGTATAAGCCGTAATTCTCCTAAAATCCCATCTCGTGAGACTCCACTTTGTGGAGGATATAAACGTGTTGTTTTAGAGCTGCTCCTCATCAGGAGATGAAAGCAGCGGATGATTATTCAGAGGTAAAGTCCGTATGTACGGAGCCTCTGATCACATCGGCAGGGAAAAAACACTCGTGGCGACTTCCAGGACAGACGCCCGAAACGTAGCACAAATTAAAAACCCCTCAGGATCATCTTATGGCGTGTGGATGTCATTTCTTGATCTTGTATTCCACATTTATTCGGCATTCATCCTAACTGATGTGGTGATACAACAGATTCTTATCTGTTCTAGTTATGTACAGAAATGCTTCCCAGGCAATGGTGGATGGTCTAGTTGTGGCGTTTGGCCGGATTCGTCTATAGGTCTTTTTTTTGTTGTTGTTGTCTTTTTTAAATGTTTATTTCAATATTAACATCTTTAACAATGCCCTGTAAATTAGAAAATGAGCTCGCTGCAGACCCATTATATGGGCGCATATAATGGAGTTCGCCGGGGTCCGAGCCAAAAAGGTCCATAAAAGTCCACAAAAACTTGTCAATATTCCTCCAAACTGCTCGTCCAATGTAATCCAAGTGTCCTGAGTGGGTAGCGTCCAGAATTTACTTGAAACAACATCATTTAGTATATTTTTAGAGCCTTAACAGTACTACATCTTACTTCCGCGAAGTGCGCATAAGCTCATTCGCGAAACTACAGAAGCCTCTGTGTTCAGAGCCTACTCTGCCGATAATACGAGCGTAGAAGAAGAAATTTGCTGTTTACATTGTGCTAAGAGCGACAGAGCTGCGGACAAACCGGGACAAACACAAGAGGGTCCGAGAGGGGTTGATATTGATTTAAAACAAACAAACAAAGAAAATCAGAAGACGCGTGATCTTGTCTGCTGCGGCTTCCGTAGTTTCGTGAACGCTCATCGGTGTACTTGCAGGAGATGCAATGTTGTACTGTTTAGACTCTAAAAATATACAAAATTATGTCGTATCCAGTAAATTCTGGACGCTACCCACTCAGGACACATGGATTACATTGGCACGAGCAGTATGGAGGAATACTGACAAGTTTTTGTGGACTTTCATGGACCTTTTTGGCTCGGACCCCGGTGAACTCCATTATATGAAAGTTGGGGGGGAAACGAGAAGCCTTCCTGATCGCCGGCTGCATCTGAGATATTCAAAAAGTGCTCCAGAGTCTTGCTCACCATGAGGGGAAGTGGAAATAAAGTTACATCATTCTGTGGGTGAACTATTCCTTTAAGAAACTGTCTTCCTTTCCCCATGTTTTCATCAGAACACAGGAAAGTTTTGCCTCTGCAATCCGAGCATCTTGAAAGAGTTCACGCCACATAAACTTTTGAGTTTTTAAATCATGTGTGTTTTCTTTGAGTGGACTGAATGTGGGCTGATTCCCGTCTATAGCAGCCTGCAGCATGGCTGGAAATCACCAACCCTTCCTGAACTGGAGGCGGGTTTTGACCCAGACTGGAGCTGAGACCGATGCCGGGACAGGAAGACGTCAAATGAAAGCCGGTAGCAAACCAGAGTAATTATCTTCATCCTCATCGCAGCTCCACCAACACCTCTTCAACTTTTGCACTTTGTGTGAGAATTTCCACAGCCGAAGAAACCCTGATTAGGTATTTTTATTTTTCAACGTGTGATGTCAGCGATCGCAGCAGCCGAACGCGAGACATCCACTTATCACCGCGGGTGTGATAAGGTTAATGAGAGAACTCCGGATTTGGTGCGCATACATTACAGTAAGTCATTTCTGCTATAATGAAAGCAAAAATAGAAGCGGTGAAGCTGAAACGCTGCTAATTCCTCAGCCGTTCTATTACCTTCCAGTGCTGAGAAGATATGCAGGGAGCTAATGATGCAGGGAAAGCCAGGCAGAGACGGAGAGCCGGTGTGAGCATTAGAGAAATAGAGTGATAGAAAAGCCATTGTTCTTCCTCTCTGGACAGATGGGTAATGGAGCAGAGCTATGTGAACATATTACTACCTCTGGACACAATCTCCCCTGACAGCATGAGACTAGACTGACCTCAGGGTTTAGCACACTATTAATGATCACACCCATGCCATGGAGGAGTGGGTTATCGCTACCCTGCAGTCAATCAAAAGGGCCATTTAATGCCAGAAGAAAAAAATCTTTCCCCATCAGCACCACAGAGGATGAATCAGTGTCACTGAAGCTCCTCAGCTGGGTTTAAGACGGGGTGCAGAGGGCGAGGAGTTGTAGCACGAGAGTCAGGAAACCTGAAATCCTCCGGTACAGACGCGCGGACCTCCGAGCCAGGCTAGCGTGGGCCTGTGCGGGAAAGATGCAGCGGCTGCTAATCGTTGTGGCGTGCATACCCTTTTCCAGAGGCTGAAGCACACCGCTGTGTCGTGGCATGCAACCAGTCTGGCCAGTCTGCCCACCACCAGCTAGACTGGGCAGCAACGTGTTCCCGGTTCCTTCTAAACGCGGCTTCCTGAAGGTGGCACATTTAATTAAGGTTTGTTTTGAAGTCGGAGAGCAAAGTGAAGCCTGAGGCTTTTTCCTTTTTATTGAATTTTTTTTCAAACCTCACCTGGTTTCCATAGTAACCTGGTCATTAGATGGAGTGTGCACTCTCCCTGTTTGTTGTGATGAATTGATTCCTCTTCCGCAGTCATATTCCAGACCTCTGTAGATAACAGATCATAACACATGATCTGTGCAGCGAGCAGCTTCACGCTCCGTCTGACTGGGACGAACTTCACCAAGACAGAGGAAGTTATTTCAGTAAATAGTCATTCGCTAACAGGGCTGAAAAATAAAATTCTAATTTATTGTTTAAGATTTATTTTTTTCCAGTCGACCCTGAATCATCTAAAGGAAAATGGAAGGAGCATTTTGGGAAAACTTTTAATTACACACGGAGCCAAAGTTGCACTTCTACTGTTAGTATTGTTCATTTAGCAGCTCTCAGAAATACGGAACTACATACACATACTGTAGTATATTCATGCCGTATTCTTTAACATATACCGTAGTATCTAACTTCCACAGTCATGTACAACGATGCTGGTTTGTTCACTAATTATATTTATTATTTATTTATTTAATTTCATCTATTTAATAAGAATATTGAACCAAAATGAGTTTCCAGCATCGAGTCAGAGGCAGGATGAGCTTGGTGATCTGGGAGGGGCTCAGAATAGAACTGCTGAAGATGAGGAGGCACTCTGAACAGATGCCTCCCTGGTGAGGTGTTCCAGGCACGTCCCACTGGGGACGTTCCTGGGAGGACGTTCCTGGAAGACCCAGGACATGCAGGAGGGGCTACAGCTCTCTGCTGGTCCAGGAAGACCTCAGGTTCTACCTGGAAATAGTGGCTGAGAGAGAAATCTGGACTGGTCTGCTTATGCTAATGGACGGATGGATGGATGGATGGATTCATGGATTCATGGATGGATGAATAAATGGATGGATGGACAGGCGGACAGGTGGATGGATGGATGGATGGATGGATAAGCCAATGGATGGACAGATGGACAGACGAATAGATGGATGGACGGATTGACGGACAGACGGATGGATGACCCAATGGACAGATTGATGGATGGACAGATGGATGGATGGATAAATGGATGGATGGATGGATGGATGGATGGATGGATGGATGACCCAATGGACGGATGGATGGATTCATAGGTGGATGGATGGACGGATGGATGGATGGACACGGACAGACGGATGGATGGATGAATAAATGGATGGATGGACAGGCGGACAGGTGGATGGATGGATGGATGAGCCAATGGATGGACAGATGGACAGACGAATGGATGGATGGACGGATTGACGGACAGACGGATGGATGACCCAATGGACAGATTGATGGATGGACAGATGGATGGATGGGTTCATGGATTCATGGGTGGATGGATAAATGGATGGATGGATGGATGGATGGATGGATGGATGGATGGATGGATGGATGACCCAATGGACGGATGGATGGATTCATAGGTGGATGGATGGACGGATGGATGGATGGACACGGACAGACGGATGGATGGATGGATGAATAAATGGATGGATGGACAGGCGGACAGGTGGATGGATGGATGGATGAGCCAATGGATGGACAGATGGACAGACAAATAGATGGATGGACGGACAGACGGATGGATGACCCAATGGACAGATGGATGGATGGATGGATAAATGGATGAATGGATGACCAATGCATGGATGGATTGATGGATGGACAGATGGATGGATAGATGGATGGATAAATGGATGAATGGATGACCCAATGCATGGATGGATGGATGGATGGATGGATGGACAGATGGAAGGATTAATGAACAGACCCAGGTACAAAAATATTTAAAAATTGTGTGTCATCCGTTACATCATATAAACATTCTGTAACTGAGATTCTTTTTCTTTCCAGTGTCCCACAGAGACAAACTTTATAACCGACCCTATACCAGCACCCCCCTCCCCCCCCCCCCCTCCCAAACTGCCACTGACCAATCATACGTCACTGAGAAAAACATGCTCCATTTTTTTTCCAAAATCCTGCCGGGTCCCCAAATTTTCCGTGCATAAAGACATGGCATCTATAGTGGGCCACAGTTATTGTATATTTTTGTCTTCTCTATCAGTTTCTGTGAAAATCCTGCAATATTGTCATACTACTACTACTCCCCATACTAATACTTACAACAGTTCACAACAGACAGAAGTTGCTCAGTTTGGTCAAAGGTGAAATTCAGATTTGTATTTTTTTTAATGCAGCTGAACAGATCAATGGAAGCATTTACATCTTGCAGGACCTCCTCATGCACCCAAAGCAGCTCACCCATCAGGACAGGGACAGGGACTGTAGTGTGTGGTCCTGCAGGACACGTAATTGGATTAAGATCTGCAGCGTTTGCAGGCAGGAGCGTTGCCACTGCCCTTTGTTGTGCTCTTTGATCATGTGAGTTTTCCTGAGCAGTGTGAGGATGGTAGCGAGTGCTGTTGCTGTCTGTGCAGCAGATAATTACTCGCCTGTTTCGTGCAGCTTTGACATCTGACACTTGCAGGGGAAAACAAGAGCTCCAGAACCACGTGAATGCTTGATAACCACAGCTTATGACAAGGTAAAAAATGCTGTCTTTGGAGATCTTGCTCATTCATTTAATTGGCTTGACAAATAAAAATGTAGCTGCAGATCAACTCAGCATCCACAGACATGCTTTGCTTGTGCACACAGTGCTTGGCTGGTCCTGAATAACCTGCAGCAAGTTGGGAGGAACTTTGAAATCTTATATAAAGCACATAAAAATCACGTGGACTTCTAATAAGTGGCTGCAATTTCCAGGGAAAGTGAAAGCACCCTACAGAGCAGGCGGTAACCTTTCATGGAACTGGACAGCATCGAAGTGATTTCAACACCGAATGGACTTTGTAGTCAACGACACACGTTTCATCGCCGTCGTTCCTCCCCGAGGTGAGAAATAATACACTCTAATCTTGATGTGGGTACCTCAGCCATTTTTGGATTTCTGCATCCTGTGGTGTCTTTTTCAGAGCAATCGGAAAATCCCATAATCCCTCAGATCCCCAAATCCCTGAAGCTCCACCACCACATGCAAAGAGGAGTTTATACCCCAGCAGATCAGTGAGAGGTGTGACTGGGAATCTGAATTTGTAGAGGAGGAAAAAAAAGAAAAAGCAACTCCCACACTTCACCAGCTTGGGAAGATATGAATCCACAGGAACATGAAATATCCACATTTCTCTCCACTGCACCTGAAACACCCAGCTGTGGAGACAGTGGAGATGAAAAGGCCTTTAAAGAAATACCTGATAACCGCTAGAAATCAAGATTATAACCTTGTGAGATGCTTTACCTCATTCCAACAAGCTTTCACTTTGACCTGGTCTCTGCTTTTATATCTTAATATTCTTTTTAACTACTTTATTTTGTGTTTTTTGTGTTTGTGAATAAATTAGGGTAGACTGGGTACAGTTGAGACATGCCAATTACTTGCACATGCAGCAAGCTTTTGCTGTGAATTTTGGTATGCGCATGTGTATTCGCTTCCTTTTCGAGCGTGGGAAAATTCAGCCTTGTGTGAAGCTCTGCGACGAAGATATTCAAAAAAGTATTTTTCGACAAGTAAGATTTGGATTTTCCCATGTTACCCTCACAATGAATATCTTACTTCCTTTTTGTTACTTTTAAATTTAACTTTATATCTGCAAACGTTGTTTTGTGCACTAAAAACTGATATATCCCACGACATTGTAGCATGTCAGGTCTTTACATAATTCAGGGAAATATGCGAAGTGGTCATCAGGGTAAAGTTGTGACGCAGTGTGTCAACTGTACCCTGATGTAGAACGCTATATTGCTTTGCATGCTGTTCAGCAGTGCAAACATACAGAAGGATTTTTAGATTTAAGTCACAATTAGGCAAAATTAGAACAAATAAAAGGTAGTTTGTTATTTTTACATTTGAACAATCTGCTACTCTGACTTGTCATTCTATTATTATTGCACTGTTGTGTTTATATTTGTACTGTTTGCAGTATCCATTAAATAATTTGTTCTTTTTAATTTTCTTTTAAAAGTTTGCCTCTGTTAATGTTGAATTAAATCAAATTGAAAACTTAATAAAGTGTAAAAAAGAAGTTTTTAATAGTTCATTCCATCAGCAGTATCAGCTCTCCAGCCATTTCAATGGTGTCTTAAGACAGTATTTTTATGGGTACAGTTGAGACAAAAACACGCCTCTTATTTTTGATTAATTGTGAAAATTATAAATTACTTATGGATATCATTTCTTGGTTATTTTTAGCACACAAATAGAAGATGCATTTTGTAAAAAAAAAAAAAACTTCTGTCCAGGCCCTTTTTAATGTCTACCCGACCCCAAAGGGCCCTCGTGGCAGGACGGCCTCTCAGCTGATCTCAACACCACAACACAACAATTTCTCCCTTTTTTCCCCATTTAGATTCGAAAGTTTAGATCCAATCAGCTTTTCACTTTGCAGTGAATCAAGGTGGAGGAGACTGTAAAAGGAAGGCGGAGTGATAAGCCATGGATGGTGAACCTGAGACGAGGGGCCTCAAGAGTCGAGGGCGTCCATAAAAGGCCCAGAAACTCCAGGCTGGGATGGCAGACCAACTCCCAGGGTAATGGAAATACATGATCCTGTATTTCCATTATTATAGGAAGCAATAAAATATGATTATGTTACTATTCTGATGCTTCTACTTGCATGCAACCTTATATGTTGCAGCTTCCTCTGGAGGAACGTTTGTGAGGGATTACCCCGAGACGAGAAGCGATAAGCAGATCACAGCGTATAAACAGAGTCAGAGTAACCTGCAGCTGGAGATAAAGGCAGGCACACATTAGCATAATAGTGGGTCACTATTCGCTGAATAGAGGGAAAAGTTACCCCTCGCTGTTTTCAGGTCATATCTGGGTTTTTTTTATGACAAAAAAGTTGAAATTTGTATAATTTTGGAAAAGATGGATTCGTTTTAGAGCAGTGATTCTGAACCATGGGGCTGCGGCCCAAGCTCGGGCCTCAAGCGTCACCAAGACGACTGCGAAAAAACGTTCCTTTTGCACATGTGGGCTGCGAGGACTGTATATTTACACTGTTACTCAGTGAGTTGGGAGTTAATTGGGACTGGCAGACCTACGGGGGACGAGGCAAAAGAGCGATGGCAGAAAATGGTAGTTCTAGTGTAATATTTTTATTTATCAGCTGATAAAGATTTTGACGTTCAGATATAAGCAAATCATGTTAAAGGTTGAATATGGAACATTTTTATTAAAAGCTATATTTTTTCAAAAATAATACCTCCACGGGTCGTTTGGGGGTGTACAGAATGAAAGTACAACATTTCCTAGAAAAATTATATTTAGCCTAAAAATAATTATAAAATAATTTTTTACGGGTTCGATAATGGCATTTTCTTAACGTCTATAAGCCAATACACGCCGCCATTGCAGGTTGCCAAATACGATCTCTGTGTGGAAACAATATTTCGGTCATATTCAGGCTTGTACAGGGGAAAACCGTAGAGACGACCAGAGAAGCAGCTGCCTCAGAGCCCTGGAGATATTGTTATCTGTTTCTGAGGAGGAGTGACCTGAGAAGAGCAAAATCTGGAGTAAATTTAGGTGAAGACTTCACTAAATGGACCCACATAAACGTTTTCCACGGAGTAAAACACGGAAATGGCGACTTTCCTGTTGAATCGGTAAGCTAGCTTGTTTGCTAACATGGCTAACGTTAGCTGTCAGTTATAAACTCCTCTGTGTTACTTGTTGAACATGCTGCAGACTGTTGGTCACTTGCGTATCGGCAGCGAGTCTGGCATCCCAGCAGCTGGAGTTGTTTTTCTGCCGTTGCAACTACAACCTAGACACACGTGATGTCGCTGTTCTGTCCGTATTCCATATTCAACCTTTAATAGTACATAAAAATTTATATAAATGAAAAAAATATAATTTTTGCAGGGGCGGCCAGCTTTTTGTTCAGGGTGGCATTGGCCACCCCTTGGGGGCGTCCTTGCCCACCTGGTGGCGGTAATTTTTCAGAATTCAACAAACAAGCAGAAGAAGACACTCAGCTAGCCGCTAGCCTGTAGCAAACGTTGTAAAGAAGTATTGAAACGAAATAATGAGGACAAAAATGTTCCCAAACCGCTCTTAAAAGGTAAAAATCCACTCCAATTTATTAAATATGGATTAGTGAGTGTAGATAACAAAGCAGAGCTGAGAAGTCTGGATGGAGCACCAGTTAAAGCTAATTTTAATGCTAACGCTAACGGAAGCCCTGAAGCATCTGTAAGCTTCATCTAGAAACAAACATCGAACACTCGTTGGAAAGAAAGGATTTTTTAAGATAAAAAAGAGAGAAAATCAGCTGATGATGCAGAAAATGTTATGTTTGGAAGTTCTTTAAAAAAAAACTCTAAGAAAAGTTTAAATAAATAAATTGTTCAATGAAATTTTGTGCTTTAATGGCCCAACTGCACAAATAAAATACAGGTTTTTACAGATTATTTAAATCAAGCCTTTTTATTTTCAATGTTATCTATTACTGCACCATTTTATCTCTTATTTAAATCAATTTCCATCAGTTTTTTCTGTTGTCCCACTTTTTGTAGTAAAATGTAGATTTTGTGTTTATAGCCTAATTCTGATTTGTTCCTGTAGGAGTCCAGTTTAGACTGAAAAACTGGGCCCCACCATGAAAAAGGTTGAGACCCCCTGTTTTAGAGGGCTTAGCAAAGCTGGAATGGGACATAAAGAGAAAAGCTGAATGTTGCTGAAGTTGAAATGCAACAGGAAGCACACAAAAAGAAAAAGAGAGATTCGCTTCTTTCCCTTCACACTGAAACCGTTTTCCTGTTTTTACGGCTGAATCTGTTTGTGCCTGGCAGCTGCAGCCTGAAAGGCCACGTTACACTGCGAGGTGAAAGGATGTTGGGATGTTTCAGAGCTGTCTGTTTGAGCAGGTGCTGCTTTACCACAAGCATCAGAGACGTCTCGCTCAGGAAACGGCGGCAGAGAAACTGTTTAAACTCAGAGACGGCTCCAGGATTCAGACATTCAAGCTGAAAAACAGCAAACATCCACCTTCAGTGCATCTGACAAGCTCACATTCTACACAGTTTTCAATGCTTAAACTACAAAAATGACATATGTCATTATATAGGTATTCAGATACACTTACAGTATAATTTAGCTGTACTTCATGCAGACTAATTGCATTAATATGATATAATGAATGTGGTGCTTAATTGTTACTTTTGTCAATTTCAACTTATTTCACTGACAGCTGATTTTTTTCCTTCAATTAGAGGGTATCAATAATTTTGGGGACGACTGTTTTTATATATATATATATATATATATATATATATATATACTGTATATATAACAAAAAATAAAAGAAGTAAACAAGCACAACTCAAATTTTGTTGAGCAACACTGCAATCAGGTGTTTTCTGTAACGTCCAATCAGACGTCTGCACCTGCTGACAGGTATGAGCAAGGTGCTTTAATTTGTCTGCAACAGTTTTGTTTGATTTTTTTTTTTAAATGATTGTTTTCAAATAAAATTCAAAAGCAATATTTCGTTTCACTAAATTAGAATTTGGTAATTATTTATTTATTTGTTTCTTGTTTTTTGAATTACAGTTGTGAATTCAGCATTTTATTTAATGTTATGAGGACATATATATATATATATATATATATATATATATATATATATATATATATATATAAGTAAACTATTTCAGCTGTGAGGAAGTTAATGCACATGAAAGAGAAGGAAATCTCTTTTCATTTCCTCCGTTGGACGATGGATGTCCACCACAGTTGTTTTTGTTTACTGCTCGAGGTAATAGCTCAAGTTTCTGCTTAGGAAAATGTTTTTTTTCCTGCCATCCTCTAGTGGTACCATGTAGTCAGGATGAAACAGACTTGACTAAGTAGAAATGCAATTTCGTTTCCCCCATATCTTTAAAAGATCAGTTTAGATCTATTTTACCAGAAAATGGACCCCCAGTAGCTGTGTTAGGTCTGCTAATGCCACTAAAAACACCAACTCCGTTCAGTGGTCCAAATTTTTATGTAAAATCATTGCCATGCTTAACATTTAATAAAAACATCAAAACAGACTGAAACGGGTTGTTTTTAACCAAAATCTGGTTATTTGTCATAAAAGTATGCTTTAAAAAAGGATTCCTTCGTAAATGTTTCCTTTCTTTCCTGTATCATACCGCAGTTCCCAGCGAGCGGTGTGCTTTCTGTTCAGTCATCGTACAGAACCGACACTGTGCTTTAAATTAATCCCTTCACATCTAAACGGCCTGTACGCTGCCTGCGCTCCCACTGCCTCCCCCCACATGAAGATTCCAGTTTGCTGTTGGGCTTTAGAGAGTTCACAGATGGTGCCAGCGCTCACACCCAATAATCCATCAGCAGAGACTCTGAGAGCAGTTATCTCCTCCACAAGTGTAAAGTTAATCAAAATGCAGTCTCCACTCTCCTCCACACAGTCTAATCCCCTCAACGGATAAAAAAAAAGGGTGTTATCTATCCAGGAAACTTAAAATATTAAAGCTCATTATAGAATTTAATACGTTGTGGCTAAAAAAAACCCATATGTCATTTTATTGTTGGGCTGTGCAGCTAATCAGGAGCGTGGGAGGAGCATCCCTGGAGGTTGTGGTTGCATAGGTCAGTTCGCTGAGAGCAAATGGCCTTATCACACCTGCTTGTTGACCAGAAACTCCCTCCTGCTCAGCTTTCACTGCCAGACGGCTGTTACTCACCGGGGCTCGGGCAGGACGGCTTCGCCTCCATTTTAGAGGCAATAAAAATGCAGTTCAAATAAAATCAAACAAATAGAATGAATGATTTCAACTGGCAGATGGAAGATGTTTACTATTTTTAAAGAAAAAAAGAAAGAAGAAGAACTTTAAGCCTGTTTTTTAAAAGCTAAATAGCTTTTTGATTTTATTTTACTCATTTTATAAATTTTCATAAAGGTGTCATAACCTTTAGGGTTGCATGATATAATCGGCCCCCTGTTGGTATCGGCCTTAAAACGTAAAGTATCGGACATCGACCACCTCACTGATATTTAACCAATCAGCCCGCTGTTTATGAGTCTAAAAAAAAAAAACAAACTTCTTCTTCTGCTTCAAAAACTAGAGTAGGGGTGGGAAAAAAATATCGATACACTGAAATATTGTGATATTTTCATATGCTGATATCATATTGACATTTAAAAATATGGTATCGATCTATTTTACGAACGAAATCTCGCGATATTTCATCGTTCTGTTACTAAATTTCGCGAGAACTCCTTCATTTGGTGTCATAGATCCAACAAGATGTTGGAAACATTCCTCAGCGGTTTTGCTCCACGTTGACATGACGGCGTCACACAGCTGCTGCATCCGTGATGAGAATCTCCTGTTCGACCACATCCCAACGTGGAGGAACGGGGGATGATTGGTGACGTGGCGCGTTATCCTGCTGGAAGCAGCATCAGAAGATGCTCCACTGTGGTCATAAGGGGATGGACGTGGTCAGCAACTATACTCAGGTAGGCTGCGGTGGTTAAAGGAATAGTTCACCCACAGAATAATGTAACTTTATCTTCCACTTCCCCTCATGGTGAGCAAGACTCTGGAGCACTTTTTTAATATCTAAAATGCAGCCGGCGATCAGGAAGGCTTCTCGTTTTCCCCCAACGTTCATATAATGGAGTTCACCGGGTCCGAGCCAAAAAGGTCCATAAAAGTCCACATAAACTTGTCAATATTCCTCCATGCTGCTCGTCCAATGTAATCCAAGTGTCCTGAGTGGGTAGCGTCCAGAATTTACTCAGAGATACATCATTTAGTATATTTTTAGAGCCTAAACAGTACTACATCGCATCTCCTGTGAGCACGCTGATGCCGTTCATGAAACTACGGAAGCCGCAGCAGACGAGATCACACGTTCTCTTTTTCTTTCTTTGTTTGTTTTAAATGAATAACCAACCCCTTTCGGACCCTCTTCTGTTTGTCCCGGTTTGTCTGCAGCTCTGTCGCTCTTAGCACAATGTAAACGGCAAATTTCTTCTTCTACGCTTCTATTATCGGCAGAGTAGGCGCTGAACGCTGAGGCTTCCGTAGTTTCGTGAACACGTATATGTGTGCTACGCAAAAAGTAAGTAAGATGTTCTACTGTTTAGGCTCTAAAAATCTACTAAATGATGTGGTTTCCCGTAAACTCTGGACGCTTCCCACTCAGGACACTTGGATTACATTGGACGAGCAGTATGGGGGAATATTGACAAGTTTTTATGGACTTTTATGGACCTTTTTGGCTCGGACCCCGGCGAACTCCATTATATGACAGTTGGGGGGAAACAAGGAGCCTTCCTGATCGCCGGCTGCATTCGAGATATTAAAAAAGTGCTCCAGAGTCTTTCTCACCATGAGGGGAAGTGGACAATAAAGTTACATCATTCTGTGGGTGAACTGTTCCTTTAAACTGCCACGTTGGTACTAAGGGGCCCAAAGTGGGCCAAGAAAACCTCCCCCACACCATGACACCAGCAGCAGCCTGAAGCTTTGATCCATGGCAGGATGGATTCATGCTTTCATGATGTTTCCAGCAGATTCTGAGCCGAGCATCTGAATGTGGAGCTGATGGACTCACGGACACATTAACTACACAAACCCATAAAGAGACCATGAACAGCCTCTTGTAACGTGGGCTTATCAAATATAACGATCTCCTGCCTGTAAGTGGAGATATTCTGTCCAGGAAATGAGCAATTTCTTTTTATAGCAGTATGACAATAAACTGTCTAACCGGAGCCGTGTAAGTTACGTGTTTATGTGAACACGTCTCGTGAAAGGTGAGAATAATCACCTCATCATTTCAGTATCAACACTGCAGATCGGCACCAGAGACAAATTCAGGCGTTTCATTCGGTTCAGACTGTCAGAGAGGCGACGCGCAGGGATGTGATGCACCCCCGACCTTCAGCCTCCTCATCATCGCGCCCGTTGTCAGTTAGCTGCGTGCCTCATTCCCGAGTCATCTGACCTGTGAGACATCTGCTTCCTCCCTGATTCATCATCCTCGTCTCAGAGGCTCACCCTCTCACTCCAAGTAATGATTTTTTATCACATAAAGGGAAACTGCAACCGCAGATGCAGCGGAGCAGGTGGGCTACATGATGATCAAATCATAAAGGCTGGCAATTTACCTCATTACAAGGGTGGAGGACCTCCATCGATCTGCTCTGAGCTTCCTGTATTCCTCTGCATGGATGTCTTCATTTCCTAAAACTCGGCTTCAACCTGCTGCTGTAAAAACAGCTCAAGCTCATTTTCAGTCTCAGTAATTTGCATCACCAGGGATTTGAAATGGATGTGCCGCATCCTCTCCAGATAGGAGCTAAAGGTGGTGTTGCCTGATGAAAGCTTCAGCTGCAGTCAGACGGCTTCATCATTTAAAATATTGCGTCGTTAATCACGATGAATAAATACGAACGGCGGGCTGTGATGATGGAGGCCGCAGGAGGAAGCCATAGTTTCCTAATGTCATGGAGAATAAATGATGGGAGGAACGTAAATTCACTCTTAATGATTTCACACATTTTACAGATCCTCTAAAAAATATCTGCTGTTATTATTTACAGGAGGCTGCGAGGACAAAGCATGCTTATGTTTACATTACATAATAATATTTTATTGTTTGAACAGAGAAATAAAAAAGGATCAGAGAAAACTACAGTACATTTGTATTATTTAGGGAGGCGAGAACGAGGTGCACAAGTAGTGATGGGCATGTCGATACCTTGGAATCGATAATTCGATATCAGCCAGACAAAATATCAGAACTGATACCACTGTGCAGATATAAAACATGCACTTTGTTTCCACTTCAAAGAGTTTTAGGCAGTAAAATGAAGTGAAAGCAGGAAGATTCTAGCTTCTGATGCTGCTACTGTTAGTGATGATGATGATGTTTTGGTATTTTTCAGTACTTTAATGCAGGTTATTGCACATTATGTTGTGGAAAATTTATAATATTACTATTATATTTTATATTTGAACATTTTTTTCTGAATAAATTTAAATAAGTAGGTTATTTAATGATTAAAAGAAGTTTTTAATCTTATTTTTGTTTAATTTACTCATTCATATGATTTATTATTGTTTTAAAAGTATTTCTTTCCAGTATTTCTGTTCTCAAGTTTTACTTATATCTAATACTGCCCTTTGATTCAAGATATTAATGCAAACTGTAAAATCCTGTGGCTTTCTTTAAAGGGACTTGAGGCAAGATTAAGAAATAAGACTTGTGACTGCCGCGACTGGCGTTGCAGGTAACTGCAGCCACGAGCCAAGTCGTCACAGGAGCGTTCGCAAACTGAATCTATATTGTTGTTTACTACGCTGGTAAAGTCTTTTTCTTCCTAGTTCCACTTTTTAGTGTCTTTCAGTTGATCTGGATCGTTTGCTGATGGCAGAAGAATCCATAACTATCGCATACAGTGTTTGAATTCACCGCGGCGTCTCCTTCCTGGATCAAAACTGTCGGGGACGCGGATGCAGCGTCTTTGACGTCACGTCAAAGATGTAACAATGGACATGATTGTTTATTCTTTCACAATTCCTGCCTCTAAGTCCCTTTAAAGGAACCGAAAGTATCGGTATTGATATCAGTGTCGAAAAGTTCCAAAAATGGTCATTTCTTTATGGCCGCACCGCATGATATTTGACTTCTATATAAGAGATTTTCTGATCATAATTTCCAAGTGTAAACAGCACCGAATTGTTGTTATTGAATTTTACTGTCTCATGCCGGTCTTTTTTTTTCTTTAAAACGCAACGTGATTATGTGTTGTTTATTAAACAAATACACTGAAATTAGCTGCTGTTATCGTGGTAACAGTGTTATAGCGTCTGTGTTATTTTTCTAGCTAGAAATGTGTTATTTTCTACCTGTTCTAGTTCACAAACAGGCTGTTTTGGAGATTTCTATTGGTGCAACTGGAACGCAAAATACCTGGTAATGACGTCACTAACTCGCGTCTGCTCGGAATTGGTGAGGAATTCCAGGTAGTTTAGATGAATGCTGCATGGAAGTGTAGTCTATAAACACAGAAATGCAAAGCCATGAGGAACATTCGTTCAGCAAATAAACACATTCAAGGTATCAAATATTACTAATAAACCCCTTCCAGTTAGGACTAAACATGCATATGTGTTCAAGCCTAACAGTTCCAGTAACTAGCATGTAACAGATCAGCTAGCTTAATAGCATAAAAAGGCTCATGGTGAATGGAGGAAACTTCTGAATAAGCAAATCAGCTAAATAACATTAAAGGCTAAATAAACATCCTGTTCAGGCAGAAATACAACTAGTTACTTCCAGTTCTTCACAGACGCACACAGTTCACCATCTTCACCTGCTAGAAGTCTGTCCAACAGTCTTCTCTCCTCGTGCTCACTGCTGCTCATAAGTTTCATTTCTGCATCCTGACATCATGTGCTCAGTAGCAGCTGCACACTTCTGCCACAGGGGGATCTCATGCCTCATCAACAGCCTTTCCAACATGGCCGACCTCACAATGATAAAGAATCCTTCAAAACAGTCCTGGATCCAGAAGGTGATCCGGATCAGCACCAACATTTAACCGGTTTGTCCTTTGAGACACACGGCTGGTGAAAATGATCAGGCAAACAGGGCAGAAAGTGAACTGTAACAGATTTAGATTCATTTAAAAGAAGTTTTTATAACATCAGTCATGGCTGGACAGTTACGCCACATGAAAATTACAGATAATTCCTGATTTTTGAAAAGTTGGAGTCCATATACAGGCATCCTGAAAATTATTCATACCCTCAAATTAAAGAAGGAAAAAAATAATTCTCAGTGAAATAAGTTGAAATTGACAAAAGTAATAAATTAAAATTCTATGAAAATCACTGATTTCGAATTGTGGTTTGAAAGAAATATTTTAAAAACATTTAAAAGTAAAAATAAAACAGGTAAACAAACATGATGGGGCTCCGAAGCTAAAATTTTGTTGAGCAACACTTTGAGGCAATCACTGCAGTCAGGTGTTTTCTGTAACGTCCAATCAGACGTCTGCACCTGTTGACAGGTATGTTGAGTCCACTGTTCATGGGAAAGGTGCTCCAATGTGTCTGGGACAGTTTGTTTTTTTTTTTTTTAATTTTTATGTCCAACCACAATTCAAAAGCAATATTTTATTTCACTAAATTATAATTTTGTGAATTTTTATTTATGTTTTCTTGTTTTCTTTAGTTTCTTGTTATTTAAATTATCATTGTGAATTTCGATTTTTCTTTAATTGGAGCGTATGAATAATTTTGACGACTGTATATGAGAGATTCTGCATCTAGATTGCCTATTTTTGTATATTTAAACCTATTTTAACTACAGCCGGGCAGAATAATGAGGCGTCACGTCACTGACTCATTTACCTTCATTTGTGTTGTGACATCAGAGGATAATGGACCTTATTAAGCACAAATGTGGAAGATAACATGATAAATTCAAAGGATTAACTTCAGGTCCATGAAAGGAAACAGGTGAGAAAGTGAAGGCACTGAGGGTGGCAGGTGGCTTTGATGGGTCGGGCTGACGGGCACAAAGAGGAACAAGTTAACATTAAATACTGGGAGGGCTGGCCGGGCCAGTGACCTGAGCCCGAGGTGCTCATTAATCATGATCGGAGCATAAGGAGAGGATAAATACGCAGATTCAGCTCCTTCTCTGAGCAGCAGACCTGCTTTTAGTCTGATAACGCCTCCTCGGTGGTGAAACGTGCCCGCCATTTTTCATGTGAACCTCTGAGCTGTAATGCATCATGAGGCTGCTTGTCAGGCCACGCTTGATTTAGCAGCTGCAGAGTGATGGATGCATCATGTCCTCATGCTGACTCGTTGTTGCCGCAGTCGTTCAGGGCCCCGAGGCCAAAGGTCATGTCAAACCAGAGTCCCCCCCCCTGAGAAATCTGATGTGGTGGCATTTTTATTAAATGGAGGAGAAATGTTTCACGTCTCAGTAAAGATAGAAAGAATAGAAATGCCTTCATATCAGGTGCAACAGTTTTATTCCTGATCTCAGATTAGAAGTTAATAAACACGCATGAAAGTTTTTACCAAAGAGGATGATGATGATGATGAGTTTTTGATGCTGAAACAGCATTTTTTTATGGGTTTTCTCTTTTTTACAGCTGTAGACTAATCGCCACAACGCCGCAAGTAATCTGTCCGCCATGCCACTGCACGTTGCAGCAATACCTGGTGCAACTACTGATGTCACCCCACGAAGTGTCCGAAATCTCCTCCCGTCGTTCCCTTCATAGTGTAAATGATATAGCAGACTACACCTGTTGACAGGTATGTTTGTCCAGTGGGACAGTTTTGTTTGGGTTATTTTTATTATTATTATTTCCAACCACAATTCAAAATCAATATTTTATTTTATGAAAGTATAATTTTGTAATTTTTTATTTATTATGAGTTTCTTTATTTCTCATTAGTTGAGTTGCTATTTTAAATTCAGCCTTTTTTTAATTGGAGGGTATGAATAATTTTGGGGATGGCTTTATGTCTTTGATTGGCAGTTTTTGTGCTTTTATATTAAATTGATCATTTATAAAACTAAGTTCTTCCTTTTTAGTATTATTTTTAACATGTTTGTAATATTTGACATAAATTAAAATAATACAATTAATAATATCAAATTAAAATAATCAAATTTTATATTAATTCATTAATTTGATGTATAATAACCGAGCATGCAGTAAAATACGCACCTCAGTGGCTTCGTATACGGTACACGTACTCTATTATTTATGTAAATGTGATGCTTTCTGAATCCTAAGCTGCATCAGAGGCACTTTTCTCTCCTGCTATCCGCCTTTCAAAGAAACCTAAATTTAAATTCTTCTGCTTGCCAGATGGGGAAATTGCTGCTTGTTTTATTTCTGTCCCAATCTACTTTGATGCTGTTTTTAAACAAATATTTTAGGGTGAATCTCGGGGGGGTTTGTGAAACACATCACTGCTAAACAAATATGACTATTTATGAGTTTATTTTTGCTTTTTGTTGAAAAAAAAAGTTTTTTTTCAACACTGAATGTCTAAAGGGGAGTGTAATACAAAAGTATTCATACGTAACTCCCTTTTTATTGAACCTCAGATGAAGGGGTCCCAAAGTAAGCCCACAAATTCACCGTTGTCTTAGATATAAAACCTCGGCTTCACCTTCTCCGCTGTGTTTGGTCATGTGGTCCACACAGCACCACAAACACACCTGCTCAAGACGACTTTGCAGAGAGAAGCACAGCCTGAGGCTGCATCCACTCACAGAAGCTGATGAGGTTTTTAAAAAGTTTTTAGTGAAGTCACAATCATGACAAAAAAACATGTGTCCACACAAAGCCACTGAAAATTCTTTAGTACTTATAGATCCTTTCCGCTTGACGTCATCACCGTGCGCATCGCCAGTTTATGGGTTAGTGATCTAAAGACCACCTGTTTTATCAGTAGTCCTGTTCCTAGTTGTAAAACATTAACAATGGTTCGTTATTGTGTTGTCAGTGGATGTAAAAGCTGTTCTAATGACCCGCGATGAAAGTTTTTGTCCATTCAAGCAATATGTTTGACTGAGGGTGCGCGGACGGAAGATCTTTCGAGATGGACATTGTGGCTAGCTCGGATCAACCGCAAAAACTTCCAACCATCAAAACACTCCAAAAGGTACGACGATATAGATCACTTGGTAGTCTAACTACATGTTTTGTGCTCTTGTAACGAGGGTTAGGGTAATGTGTGGGTGCATTTTTGCAACATTGTGGGGACCATGTTCCAGATTTTTACCATCACTGTGGGGACGTCTTGCCCTCGTGGGGACATTTTCCCGGTCCCCACGGGTACGAACTCCGTTTTGAGTGTCAAGATTAGGTTTTAGAGATTAAGTTACAATTAGTTTTTGGTTAGGATTAGGACAAGGGTTAGGTTTAGGCAATCAGTTATGGGCGTTAGGTTTAGGGTAAGGGGCTAGGGAATGCATTATGTCAATGGATGTACCCCACGGGGATATAAAAACAAACATGGGTGTGTGTGTGTGTGTAATGTTGTCCCAGCCTCACAGTTGATTAAATTTTTTATTATGTGCATGTACAGTACAATTATAATTTTCAACACATTAAGAATAAGAAACCTTGATTAGCAGAAAAAGATGGTTGAGGCAAACAGTGCGATTATAACTGAACTGAATGCAACAAATGACCAAATTTACATCAACACGTCTGCTTGAGGAGACTGTACTGACTAACCTTTGCAAGAAGAAGAGTTCTCCCGTGCATGTCAGCGTGACAAGCGGCCCTCCCCCAACCACCTACAAAATAATTGTACGTTCTGAGGGATTTGTAAGCTTTCAGCTCTGCATAGCTTTCTGCATAGGCAACTTCGGGGAAAGCGTTCCGGTCTCTCGACCACTCACTTGGGGCTAAGTCGTTATCGTATGGATCTCTGCACCGATAAGTCAAAGTTTTTGTCTTTTTATAAAGCGACAAAGTCATGTTGCTGGCAAACTCTTCAACAATATTGTTACACGTTACGTTGTTTACATCTTTTGACCAAAAAAATGGCGGACAGGCCCCGACATCCGGGTATTAGCCGAAACAGTGAAAAAGGTCAATCCCAGGCCTGTCAGAGCACGGTCTCGTGGTTTTCTCAGACAAACTAGACTTTAACGACCTGGATTCTCGCGGCAGGGCCCAAAACTCTGCCGGTCTCATGGTTGTTTTCGGAAGAGCACGAAATTGTCATCACCATGTCGTGACGCAAATAGAAAACATGCACATAACTCCAGTCCTTCCCAGTCCTTTCCCCACCCTCCACTCCATCCTTTGTGTGTAACCGTTCCAGACTTTGCGATCCTGCAGCCGACCTCTTCCAACCATTACATGCCGACAACTGTTGCGAATTTTTGACGCGGTCACATGGCGCATAAATATGATTTCTAAACTCTTTTCTAGACTCGAGACATTTTAATCGTGACAGAAATGTCCCTGTAACCTTGCTGTAAGTGGTGCTGCAGAAATACACCTAAAACAGAGATTAGGACGTGGAGCTCGTGCATAAACTCGACGACGTAAACAAACATACAAAAATGAAGATGGTGGAGAGCTGAGCCCAAAAGGAGACGCTGGAACGGGGATTTTTTTACAGGGTTTGCTGTAAAGTCAAATCCTACTCAGTAGCTTCTGCAATACGAACAGTTAAATCCACCAGTGCTGTAGCTGTCGGCAGGGTTGAGGAAGAGGCGAAGCTATGATGTCATCAGTTTAATTTACACATGTATGGGTTGTAAACACAAACAAAATGGTAACTTTTCACATTTAATCACTTTGGGACTCGATTTAAAGACACACCATGTAACTTCCTGACATAAAAACTGACTTATCTGACGGCATCGTAGCTGCATTTTCATACAGCAGTTTCGATCAGATCGAACGCCAGTCATAATAAAAACGTGTCGTGTAAACGTCAGCTGATCTGATTGACTGAGAGAGATGGTTTAAACCAGGGGTGCCCAAGTCCGGACCCCAAGAGCTAATATCCTGCAATTCAGTACAATACAAAACCAATCAAAGTGATGTCGTTTTTGTGAGAAACAAGTCACTGGACTCTGAAATTCCTCCCCAAAAAGACCAGGCGTTGATCAACACGTCGGCCCAAAAGTCATTCACAGTCCACATGAGGCTGTAACGAGCAATTAATAAACAGATGTAATCTTTGAATAAATAGATGACTAAATAAAATCTGGGGACTGTGCAGCGCTCAGTGTTGTCCTCTGCTCTGTGTTTATTAACCCCCCCCCCCTGACTTTCCCTCATGATGCTGCAGTGTTCTCTGCAGCAGGCTGCTGTGCAGCAGCTGCAGACGTGAAAACATTCCTCTCCAAATCAAATTGGTTTTAACACATTACGTTACTCCATCGCCTCGGAGCAAGAAGCCTCCGGATTCAAAGCTTTGGTGGTGCATTTGTGTGAGGAGTTCACGTGCATGTGTGGGTTCTGTCTGGGTTCTTACATGGTCCAAAAAATATGCATGTTTGGTGAAATGGATTCTCTAAAACAGGGATCAACAAATCCAGACCTCCACTGCTCTTACAGGGTCAGTGTCCGGAAGGTTTTCAGTGTGTCCGTGTGCCAACACACCTCACTCCAATAAGTCATTGTGCAGAACTTGATTGGCCGTCAGATCCATTTAATTTGAGTCAGGTGTGCTGCAACAGAGAAATGTTATAAACTTTTCGGACAATGACCCAATGGGCTCTATGCACGGCTCAATTACTTCCTGAACTTCAGGTAGCTCCTTTGTTTCCTGTCTTTCATTGCTGGTCCACCTGATTAATCCAGGTGTGCCTGACCTCAGTAATTGGCCAGACACACCTGGATTAATCAGTTTGTCCAATAATGAGAGACAGGAAACAAAGGAGCTACCTTAAGTTCAGGAAGTAGTGGAGCCATGCATAGAGCCCATTGGTCCGTATTTGGTGATCCCTGGTCTAAACTCTCCATGTGAGTGTAAGTGATTTTAGCCCGTATTTGGGGCTTAAATTGAATCCCAGCACCCGTAAAATTTGAGTAAATATATAGATACATACTTATACGTATATATATATAAGCATATCTGTATATACTTGAGCACTGCAAACACTATTTTTAAGTGTGTTATGCTGTCATTTAAGCTAAAATTCAGTGTTCTGAAAGTACACGGATGTTGCCCTAATAACGTCCAAAAACGAAGCACACTACTCGCATTAAACGGACGCCATCTTGCAGCAGAAGAGGCAGGACTGTTCGTACTGTTTTCAGAGCAGAATAATGGCGGTGAACGAAGCTGTATTGTACTGATTAAAGTCATGTTTATGAGATTATTCAGACATAATTACTAATGTATATTGTTGAATGCTACCAAGCTGTTCACTCCCTCACAGTTATGATCTGGTCATGTGTTTGAGGCCACAATTATTTCTTTTTTTCTTCCTTTTTCTCTTTCCTCCTTTTTTTTTTTTTTTTCTCTTTTTCCCCTTCTTCCTTCCCTTTTTTTTTTTTTCCTCTCTTTTTTTTTTCTCTTCCCTTTTCCTCCCCTCTTCCCCCCTCCGCTTTTTTGGGTTGTTTTTTTTTTTTTGTCTTTCTTTTTTTTTTTTTTTCTTCCCCCCCCTTTTCTTCCTTTTCTTCTTCCTTTCTCCTCTCTTTCTTTTTCCCTTTTCCTTCTTCTCCCTTTCCCTTTTTTTTTTTTTTTTTTTCCCCTCAAAAAAAACCTTTTTTTTTTTTTTTTTACCAGAGTTAGCTCACGTTAGCAGGCAATGCTAGTCCGTCACTTCTTCACGCAGTGCTCTATTCGGGTCAGCATTTAGTGACAATAGTGTGCACTACAGACAATCGGGATCCGAACCGCTGATCCTTCGATCATTGGCTGACCTGCTCTACCACCTGAGCCACAGCCGCCCTTTTATTTGTGATTTACGCTCGTAATTTGGAGTTGAAGCCCAAAAGGCCTAGCTATCCCGGTTGGGTTTGGTTACTTTTAGCTTATTGGTGCTGCTACTTTCCCTTTTTGGTTCGCAGAATTCATAGATTAGGGTCGTATTGGTCCCCCCCCCCTTTTTTTTGCTCATTTTAGTTTAGGCTTTGTCTGTCTTCTAATTTGAGCAGCATCACTAACCCAATCTCCATTTCAGATTTTGTGTTTGTTTATGCCTCTTAATTTACTTCACAACAATAAAAACATCTTTTCTTCACCAGTCCACCTGAAACCAGTCTTTTTATTTGCTTGTCTGATCCCGAGCATAGCTGGGACGTAACAACATAGAAAAATGGGCCCGTCTTCCCCCCACCTGTGACCCTGCGCTGGAACAAGCAAGTAAAGAAAATGGATGAATTCACATCACAGTATCCTGAAATGTAAAATAAGAAAAAAACAAACAAAAAAACTATTAAATTGGTGAAACAAAACAGAAAATAAATAAGTGAAGGTGGTGTGTGCGTATGTCCTCACCCAGCCACAGTCATGAGTGGTGGTGCCATCACCATGCATCACGGTGGCAGGCTGTGTTGGAGGTGAGATCATTACCGCTGCAGGTCAGAATACTCATAAATGAGTGGTGACACCAGCAGCAGCAGTGGGAAGGTGAGGTTTCCACGGACAGGAGACGTTGAGTCCCAAACACTCAGAACCTGGACTGAGGTGATTTTCAATTAACCGCATCAGCAAAATGACTAAATGAGCTTTTACTGTTTCTCCCATCAACCTGCTGGTTATAAATCTCACACCTGGACTCCGTGCTTTACGTGATACTCTTAATGCTTTCGTTCACACTTATGAGAATGATCCTCCTTTCAGCAAAGTATTATCAGAGATTTTTCTCTCCAGTACAAACCAGTGTACAAATCTAGCACTTACTTCTCAGTTAAAAATAAGATTTAGTGTAGCTGAGTGATATAATAAGCTCTTCAGCTAATTCTCCACTTGAACCTTTTTGTTAAATGATTACATCATCACCATGATTGCAGAGGATAATCTTCATTATTCTGAACCAAGACCTCTAGTGTATAAATGAAGTTGGTCAGGACAGATGAAGGGTCACGTTTACTGATATTTTGAAGTGTTTGATAAATGTTTATTGGGGAACAGACCCAGAAAACATGGATTTGTGTACTCTTTCCAAGGATTTCAAACAATATGGCAATGATTAGGTACACACAGCTGCGCTTTATCAGAAATCCCTGTTTCTTCTTCTACTGCATAAAGTCTGACACCCGTACAATTCTACATGTTTCTGGTGCATACTTTAATTTGATTTACAGTTGTGTGAAAGTGTTTACTGATTTCTTTCCTTTTTTTGTTGCATGGGGGGGGGGATCCAATCCAAACCTCCATGGCCCTGTGTGAAAAAGTTGATTGCCTCATGATTCCCCCAATCAGAAAGAGACTGGGGGGCAAAAATGGCTGCATGGCAGAGTTCCAAGACCAAAACCACTGCTGAGCAAAAAGAACATAAAGGCTCGTCTCAGTTTAGCCAGAAAGCATCTTGATGATGCCCAAGACTTTTGGGAAAAATACTCTGTGGATTGATGAGACAAAAGATGAACTTTTTGGAAGGTGGAGGTCCCATTACATCTGGCGTAAAAGTAACACGGCATTTCAGAAAAGGAACATCATAGCAACAGTAAAATATGGTGGTGGTAGTGTGATGGTCTGGGACTGTTTTGCCCCAGACCATCACACCATGAATTCTTCTGTCTACCAAAAAATCTTGAAGGAGAATGTCGGCCATCTGTTGGTGACCTCAAAGTCTTCATTTTGTTTAGGAAAAAAAAAAAAGAAGACTTTGGAGTGGCCTCCCCTGAATCCCATTGAGATGCTGTGGCATGACCTTAAAAAGGCGGTTCATGCTGGAAAAGCCTCCAATGTGGCTGAATTACAACAATTCTGCAAAGATGAGTGGAACAAAATTCCTCCACAGCGCTGTAGAAGACTCACTGCCAGTTATCACAAACGCTTGATTGCAGTCGTTGCTGCTAAGGTGGAACAACCAGTTATTAGGTTTAGGGGGCAATCACTTTTTCACACAGGGCCGTGGAGGTTTGGATTTTTTTTGCCCCTTATTAATAAAAATCTTCATTTAAAAACTGCATTTTGTTTACTTGTGTTATCTTTGTCTCACACTTAAATTTGTTTGATGATCTGAAACATTTAAGAGTGACAAAATGCAAAAAAATAAGGAATCAGAAAACAGGCAAACACTTTTTCACACAAATGTAAATGTTTAAAACAAATCAACAGACATGAAATAAGAACAAAAAAAAGTCAAATCAAAAGCAGTTGCTATCTCCCCTTGTTTACCCGTTTAGTGGAGCTCTATTGTGATGCACAAGTCGCATGATGTCAAAAAATACACCAGATTTATCATGATACAACATAAATGATACAATATGGCACACTCCTATTTCAAAGTCATTATAGAAGCCAAAGGTTGTGGGTGTAATTTATCTAGGGGGAGCTGTATTCTTACCTGGGGGGTTGACATCTATGGCCCTGTCTGAAGTAGGGGTGGGACAAAATATGGACACACTGAAATATTGCAATATTTTATATGCTGATATCATACTGATATGGGGAAAAAAGTGGGAAAAAAACCTGTCCAAGTCTAATAAATGGGACACGGAGAAACAGAATTTCCTTGATTTTGACTCATTTTGTTGTTTCAGTCATCTGATGTATGTACATAGGTACAACTTTTGTTTCAAGCTGCTTTTTAAAATTTTTCTGAAGTGCCTAGAATATTGGAATATATCGCAAGATATCACAGTGTCACAGTATTGCAATATTGTTTCATATCGTGACCTATGTATTGTGATATGTATCGTATCGTGAAGTTTTTGCTGATACTGACTTCTAAGTGAAAGTGGTACAGAAATTTTACCAGTGAGTAAATACACGTATAAACTCCTAGATATAAGGTCCAGGTTGAAAAAAAGAAACTTATCCTTTAACTAACAACTTAAAACCAGACATATTATAAGCAGATTCAAAGCAAGTCAGTCTGTAGCAGCAGCAGCTGCACCGTAGTCACATGGCTGAAAGGAATGCTGGGATATGAAGTCCTTCAACAATAACAAGGACTTTTCTACATGCTGAATAAACATTAGTTAAAATATTGATTCAGCACTTTTTTAATATTGATACAATATTGCTTCTGTGGATCCCACTTATGACTTAAAGGGATAGTACACCCACAGAATGATGGTCTTTCTTTTTCTACTCACCCTCATGCTGAGCAAGACTCTGGAGCACTTTTTAAAATATCTTAAATGCAGCCGGAGATCGGACAGGTTTTCATTTTCTCCCAAATTTCATATAATGGAAGTGACCGGGGCACGAACCAAAAAGGTCCATAAAAGTCCACAAAAACTTGTCAATTTTCCTCCATACTGCTCGTCCAACGTAATTCAAGTGTTCTGAGTGGGTAGCATCCAAAATTTACTCCAAACAACATCATTTAGTAGATTTTTATAGCCTACAGTAGAACATCGTACTTCCCCGATGCGCATCCATGCGAGTTCACGAAACTACGGAAGCCACAGCAGACCAAACCAGACGAGAGCGCATGTTCAGCGCCTACTCTGACGATAATGCAAGCATAGAAGAAGAAATTCGCTGTTTATGTTGTGCTAAGAGCGAACGAGCTGAAGACAAACACAAGAGGGGTTGTATATTTATTTAAAAGAAAGACAGAAAGAAAGACAGAAAGAAAGAAAGAAAGAAAGAAAGAAAGAGAGAAAGAAAGAAAGAAAGAAAGAAAGAAAGAGAGAAAGAAAGAAAGAAAGAAAGAAAGAAAGAAAGAAAGAAAGAAAGACAAAAAGAAAGAAAAAGAAATGCGCGCTCTCTGTATCTGTTTCTAAGGCTGTTCTGACTGTTTTGTTGGAGTTTGACGTTTCAACAATGTGAGCAGAATGAATAATAAAAATGATAATATTATTATTATTAATAATAATAATAATATAAATATAAAATCTGATAAATAAATACATAAATAGCTGCAACAAATCAAACTAGCCTTTAAAAAAGGATCAAACTGGCTGATTAGTTCCATGCTGCTGAAATAACTGCCATTGCTGGTGTCTCCAAACCTGCGGTTCACTCCTGAAAGCCACATAGTTCCCACATATTCAGCCACATATTTCACAACTGCAACAACCCTGGAAAACAGGGACGTGCTCAGGATTTTTAAGGGCAGTTGCTCAAACCAAAAAAAGGGAACACTTGATCCTGTCCGAGAACGTGTCTTTAACTGTAAACTTTAAAACAATAAATCTCTGAACAATGAATCACACATTATTCTCATGTTATTAAAAGTTCTGGTAGAAGCACTTGCATGTTGTTCTGGTTCTACAGAATTTTTTTTAAAAGGTCTGTAAAATATACTTTTTGTGTCATTTTGCATATAACTAGCCGTCTGGCCTTCCATGTGGCTTGTCCTGCTCCTCTCCACCTGAGACTTGTTGCACCTCATCTAAAGTGTACTTTTCCAATTAGAGGATTAAAATGGAAAAAGTCCACAAATAAGGACACAAACTATCTAATCTACTGACATTTTTTCATGTCTTTCACCTGCCGGCTTGCTGCTTTGCAACCAGCCACATTTTATTGAAGTTAAATTCTGCTCTTAGGGCACTTTTTTAAAACACTAGTTCAAATTATTTTCTTCAATCTGTTTTTTTCCCGTGAGGGGCAATTTTAGCCAAGGAGGGCAAACGGGCAGTTGCCTGGGCAACCTGAGCCATGCCCCGTGTCCAGTATTCACATCGGTCATTGAACTGTTTCTCTAGTTCGGGTCTCCAGTCCCACAGTCATCCGCTGGATGAATATGAGCAGTAAATGTTTTTTCTGGAGACGTCACTGTCATTCATACATTTTCTGCCCCGCTGGTCCAGTTCAGGGTCACAGGGGGCTGCTGGAGCCATCTATTACCAGGTGAGAGGCAGCTACACTCGGACAGGTGGTCAGTCTGTCGCCGTGGATGTCACAGCCTAAATGATAAACATGATAAAAATTTGCACTCTGACGCAGATATCAGCACTTTTCTTTTGACAAGGTGTCAGTCCCATTTTTCCTCAGTAAGCGCAGACTTTGGGCCGGTCAAGGTTCTCCTCAGAGGCCCACAATCCCAAAAGCTTCAGGATGTTCTTTAGTGGTTTTCTGGTGAAAACACCACAATAAAAACAACATTTTTGTCTGACATTTGTCTCTCAAGTTAAGTGATGAAGCATCATCAGATTGTCACATCCCGATGGGGCGGGGCTTGGTAGGAACGGGTTTATTTGGATCAATCAGCACTTTCTAATTTGCATATAATGTGATTGACAGGAAAGCTGACTAGTTGCATAACATTTTGACTTTTTATGCAATTTTCTCCCTAAAATAATAGGCCCCTGAACTCTGTTGGCCCCTGGGCTTCTGCGCGGGTAACCCCGTGCATTTATAGCCTCTATCAAAAAAGGCTACAAAACGTTATATTAGATATAAAGACGAATCTGTGGATTAATTCAAAGGCACGTCCAGTAACACCAGCAGTCTGCATCTCTGCTGGATCACATGCAGAAGAGTTCGTGCCAGCAGAGCGTCCAGGACTTGCACAGAAACGGTTTCCAAAGCTTGTTCTGCTGGGTTCATGTTGAGGTTTCAGTCATACAGTAAAACTCTCAGTGTCTGTGCATGTGTTGGACTGTCAATGAGATCTGAGCTGCAGAGTGGCGCCTGAGCAGAGCGCACAGGAAACAAGACGTGATCCAAGAGGAGCAAAGTGGAAATCGCACGCCGAGCGCGGCTGACGAGGCTGCCGTCTTATCCGTGATGATGGCTGGTTTTGGCTTTAATACTGCACGTATCTGAACATAACCAGTGAAAAGAAAGACTGGACATCGATGCAGCGTAAAGCAAAGTCCTGTCTTCCCCATGCGTGCTTACATGCAGCCCCTCCAGATACTGTCAGGAAAATTTCCACGCTGCGATGCACGTGTGAAAAAGGCTTTCGTGAGTCTGAAAGAAAGGTTTGATAAGAGACTTCAGCCTCAGAGCTTTGCATGTCCAGGTAATTTACCAGAGGGGGTTCAGCCATGAGGACTCATCCCCGCCTGCCAAACGGCCATTTTTGTTTCTGTTGCAGCTTTTCTCTCAGGTGCAACTCATAAACGCAGGATTGTGCTGCTCTCAGGTGCTTGACTTCACATCAGCTGCTTGTGCATCCACTGAACAAGTGCAATCATTGTCAGTGTAGCATATACTCTTGTTTACAAGAGAAGCATTGTTTTCCCCCCATGGAGAAGCAGAGTATTGATCCAAGCTTGCAGAGCTGTCAAAATTCAACCCAATTTTATGTTGCATTGAAACAAACTGTTCCTAGAAGAGGGGCCTTAAGAGAGCTCAGTGTTATCTCACACATGCTGAAGCCTTGCACTCCCCCTGTGTGCTTTAGCGGGTTTATCGCACCAGCTTGCCTTATTGTTCACACAATAAGCCCCAGTGCGGGGACACTTTACAGTCCAGCCTACTGAGTGACATTTTAACAAGAAGTCATAAACATGTCTCAAGAGAGAGGGAGGAAGACAAAATGCCAGAAATCCTGAAAATCTGCCCACAAAGGGAGAGCAAACCACCCCTGCGGCTATTCTGATCACAAGCAATCATGTCAACACCGCTCACAATACACACACTCCCGTGCATGCATGCACCCGGTCACATGTGCTTTGTAGCCATGTATGTCTGCACACACATACACACGAGGGATGGGAGGTGCCGAAATTTTTCCTGCTGATACAATACCAGTAGTTTATGGTACTTTTTATGTCGATAACAATACTTTTTGTCCCTTAAAAGAAAATGACATGATTGTACAGTTTGCACTAATATCTTGAATGACAGGGCAATATTAGATATATGTAAAATTTGAGAATAGAATTACTGGAAAAATGCTTTTAAAACAATAATTGATTAAATTGATGTGTAAATTTCCCAAAAATAAGATTAAAAACTAATTTCAGTTATCAAATAACATAAGAAAAGGTTAAGATTATTTACATTTATTCTGTGGAAAATGTTTAAATATAAAATGTTATCGTAATATTATAGATTTACCAAAACATAACGTGCAATAACCTGACATATACCAAAACATCATCATCATCACCCCTAACAGTAGCAGCATCATCATGACATCTGAAAGGCTACCACCATCATGTGACACAGAAGCTAGAATCTGATAGGCTACCACCATCATGTGACACAGAAGCTAGAATCTGATAGGCTACCACCATCATGTGATACAGAAGCTAGAATCTGATAGGCTACCACCATCATGTGACACAGAAGCTAGAATCTGATAGGCTACCACCATCATGTGATACAGAAGCTGGAATCTGATAGGCTACCACCATCATGTGTCACAGAAGCTAGAATCTGATAGGCTACCACCATCATGTGGTACAGAAGCTAGAATCTGATAGGCTACCACCATCATGTGACACAGAAGCTAGAATCTGATAGGCTACCACCATCATGTGTTACAGAAGCTAGAATCTGATAGGCTACCACCATCATGTGACACAGAAGCTAGAATCTGATAGGCTACCACCATCATGTGTTACAGAAGCTAGAATCTGATAGGCTACCACCATCATGTGACACAGAAGCTAGAATCTGATAGGCTACCACCATCATGTGTTACAGAAGCTAGAATCTGATAGGCTACCACCATCATGTGACACAGAAGCTGGAATCTGATAGGCTACCACCATCATGTGTTACAGAAGCTGGAATCTGATAGGCTACCACCATCATGTGTTACAGAAGCTAGAATCTGATAGGCTACCACCATCATGTGTTACAGAAGCTAGAATCTGATAGGCTACCACCATCATGTGATACAGAAGCTAGAATCTGATAGGCTACCACCATCATGTGTTACAGAAGCTAGAATCTGATAGGCTACCACCATCATGTGACACAGAAGCTAGAATCTGATAGGCTACCACCATCATGTGACACAGAAGCTAGAATCTGATAGGCTACCACCATCATGTGACACAGAAGCTAGAATCTGATAGGCTACCACCATCATGTGACACAGAAGCTAGAATCTGATAGGCTACCACCATCATGTGATGCAGAAGCTAGAATCTGATAGGCTACCACCATCATGTGTTACAGAAGCTAGAATCTGATAGGCTACCACCATCATGTGTTACAGAAGCTAGAATCTGACAGGCTACCACCATCATGTGATACAGAAGCTAGAATCTGATAGGCTACCACCATCATGTGATACAGAAGCTAGAATCTGGCTGCTCTCATCATTTCATTGCCTAAAACTTTCAGAAGTGGAAATAAATTGCATGTTTTATGTCAATACACTGGTATCACAATATTCAAAAAAGTATCGTTTATGGTATTTTGTCTGGCTGGTATCGAAGTATTGACTCCAGGGTATTGATCTGCCCATCCCTAATACACACACAGACTGTTAGGAGGCCACCGGGTCCAGCCGTGGCAGAAAGCTGATAATGCCGACTGGATTTGTTTCATTCAACCGTCTCCCAAAGAAAAAGAAAAAGAAAGCCGAATAATGGAAACAGGAGAAGGAATCCATGGTGATAAGACACAAACAGGATTAACTCTCAGTCTGAAACAACTTGTAGAGTAATTTCTAAGATGAATATTAGTCTATTATCACAGCCAAAGAAGTGACAACATAAGCAGCGATCAGAATAACACCATCTCCTCACACTCAGGCTGACAAGGAGGCGCAGGCTATCCTCCTGTATCTCCTCCACATTCGCCCCACAGCTCTGCTGCTTCATCAAAGTGTCAGAATGCAAGTTGATCAAACCCAGCAGAGGGCAAAAAAGTGGCCAAAGAAAACTGAAACACACACACACACACACAAAGCAGTGATGGTAATTAACATTTTACGCTATGCAGCTGAGTGAGTTTCTTCACCTCTGCTGAACAGGTGGAGCGACGGAGCTCCGTTCAGCTGCTCAATAATGGATAAAAACCTGTAGAGAAGAGGGATCGATATGTCAATAATCTGACTGTGGCGGATTATCTCTGAGGCAGAGGTGGAAAGTGCAGCTGCAGACTGATCAAATATTAACACGGTGCTTCAGAAATGATAGAGAGGAGTGGAATGTAGGTGTAAGACCGGCCAAAAAAAAGAGAGAAGTTTGTCAGAGAAAAATGAATAAATAAAAAGCCGCTGCTTTGCTCTGTATCACAGCACTCACATCTCACTTTCACATCCTCCCTTGAAATGACAACGTGCAACCTGTTTCCCAGCACGTCGGTGCCGCCGAACCCCGAGCCGCAGAAATCAATCGCCAAAAGCCATCTGAGAAGAAAAAAGGTGCTGATCTGAAGCCCTGATGTGCTGTGACAGCTGCGTACTCACCAGTGACAGCGCTTCTCACTTTTCCCTTCTGTTGATCCTTCACTCTCACTTCCCACTCCCTCTGTTCCTCTCTGCCTCACTCCTCCTTTTTTATCCCCTCCTCACTCTCCTCCCGATCCTCTCCCTCGCTTGCTCCCGAGCAGAATGAGCCTCCACTGCACTCCAGAAGCCTGTTTCTATGGCAGTGTGAGCAAGCAAGCGAGTCAGCAGGATGCTGTAGTGCAAATGTCTGGGGGCAGATCCTTCACTCAGCCCAGTCAAACAAGCCTCTCACTTCAGTCCTCAAACACCCGCAAACCACTTTAACTTCTGCTGTGGAAAATGCAGACCAGAATTCACGTGTAGGAAAGGTGGAGGGAAACAAGGGAAGAGTTCTGGTCCTCCCAAAATCCACGAACGATGCAGCAAATAAAAGTCAACATGCACAAGTTAACATGCATGAATATTGATGAGGACATCCTCATTAATATCAAAGCCTCTCTTTGAACTGATGTCCAGATAACACGTTCAGATACTTGTTTTATTCCTACACAGAATCAGATTAGGCAAATGCGTCAAGAAGGATCAAAAGGGAGTTTTTTTATGAGTAACAAATGCGAGCCAAAGCTTTGTTCTGTGTCAAGAGAGGCTGCAGTGAGCTGGCGTGATGAACACATGTAGGTCCGCACGGCGTCAAGAGGCACACACCATTGATTTAATAAGCATGGGAGACACAGCTCCCCGGTCTGCAGTCCTGGCGGTGGTCATGCGACATATTGCAGCACAATCAGTACAATTTCCAACAAAGGAGGAGAAAAGAAAGGATGGGGGTGGGTTGCGTTGCCCCCATTCTACCCTTTATCATGATTAGCATCGGTTTCTCAACAGTTTTTGCAGGAGAAGCTTCTATGACCGGAGGCTCTGGCTACAGGAGCAGCTTGAAATCAATCAGCTGCAGAGCAGCGATAAAATAAAGGGGAATTAAATGCATTTGAATTACTGCATGTGTGTATGTTGCAGGTGTTTATGACGTTGGTCCTGCATGGTGTGTTTGCATCAGTAGACTTTTATACGGGAAAAGGACATGGACATCTCTATCTAACACACTCACATCCACTGCTGTGAAAACGGGTCACATCAGACACGTGAGACATCAAACATCACCAAATGGAAACATCTACACTGGAAGGTAGCTGGTTGTTTGGGGGTGCAGTTTGTGGAGCTGGATGTGGCAGCAGGGGGATCAGTTCTGGTCTACAGTCCGGGTGTGGTGGTCTCGTTTCCACTGAGCTGGTTCCAGTGCTGGATTTGGAGCCAGAGCCAGACTAAGCACAACTCCTGGTTCTTGTCTTCATCTGCTCCTATTTTCATAAAATACAATATTTTGGCAGTATCTAATGTAAATAATTATTGCATTTGTCTGTTCCTGTACACTATATTGCCAAAAGTATTGGCTCACCTGTCCTGATTCACATCTGAGCTTCAGTGACGTCCCATACCTGATCCACAGGGTTCAGTATGACGTTGGTCCACCTTTGCAGCTAGAACAGCTTCATCTTCTGGGAAGGCTGTCCACAAGGTTTAGGAGTGTTTCTGGGAATCTTTGACCATCTTCCAGAAGCACATTTGTGAGGTCACACTGATGTTGGACCAGAAGGCCTGGCTCTCAGTCTCCGCTCTGATTCATCCCAAAGGTGTTCTGTTGAGGTCAGGACTCCGTGCAGGCCAGTCCAGTTCCTCCACACCAGACTCTGCATCCAGGTCTTTATGGACCTGCTTTGTGGTGCACAGTCACAGGAAGAGGAAGAGGAAGAGGAAGAGGAAGAGGAAGGGGCCAGCTCCAAACTGGTCCCACAAAGTTGGGAGCATGGAATTGTCCAGAATGTCTTGGTATGCTGAAGCATTCAGAGTTCCTTTCACTGGAACTAAGGGGCCAAGCCCAGCTCCTGAAAAACACCCCCACACCATAATCCCCCCTCCAACAAACGTTACACTTGGCACAATGCAGTCAGGCAAGTACCGTTGTCCTGGCAACCAGCAAACCCAGACTCCTCCATCAGATTGCAGATGGAGAAGCGTGATTGGTCCTCCAGAGAACGCCTCCACTGCTCTAGAGTCCAGTGGCGGCTGCTTTCCACCACTGCATCCACGCTTTGCATTGCACTTGGTGATGTATGGATGGATGCAGCTGGTCGCCATGGAAACCCATTCCATGAAGCTCTCTGTCACTGTTCTTGAGCTGATCTGAAGATCACATGAAGTTTGGAGGTCTGTAGTGATTGGCTCTGCAGAAAGTTGGCCACCTCTTCACACTATGAGCTTCAGCATCTCTGACCCGCTCCATCAGTTTACGTGGCCGACCACTTAGTGGCTGAGTTGCTGTCGTTTCCCAAAAATGTCCATTTTCTTATAATCCAGCTGACAGTTGACTGTGGAATATTTAGGAGCGAGGAAATTTCACCACTGGATTTGTTGCACAGGTGGCATCCTATCACAGTTCCACGCTGGAATTCACTGAGATCCTGAGAGCGACACATTCTTTCACACATGTTTGTAGAAACAGTCTGCATGCCGAGCTGCTTCATTTATACACCTGTGGCCATGGAAGTGATGGAACACCTGATTCTAATCATTTGGATGGGTGAGCAAATACTTTTGACCATTTAGTGTATAAATATGTGCACATGTCCAATGCTATACAGTATCTAGAGTTCATGACCATTTTTTTTATGTTTTCTTCCAATGTTCCACCAGGCACTGCAGAGACCTGCATCTGCCTTTTGTAGAACTTCTTCTACTATAGTTAAACTACAATGAGATATTGAGAGCCTTCACTTTGGAACCATCTAACTCTTGCCTTAAGAACTGTGTCTACAGTTATCTCTTAAAAAATAATTAATATAATTTAAATGATTGCAAACTCATGAAATGGTTATTTGGTTTAGATATGAAATAATGTAATACACTGATTAGTCCCCTCATTATGTCTGTCATGTTTAAATGATGCTTTGCTGATCGTCAAATCAGCAAAGCATTGGACTATAGAAACAAACGAGGAGGGGGGCTGGGGGGTTCAGACTCGGAGACTGCAGCATAAAGAAGCCTCATCCACCATCCCTGGTTTCAGTTGTGTTCTCCGTTCCTGAATCACAAACCAGCAGCAGAAACATCGCCCTCACTGGCTGCACTGGACACCAGTAAAGTACATCGCTGAGCTTCACGAACTTCAGCGCCTGATGAGTAAAACACACGAATTAAAAGAAATTGCTATTTAGATCCACTCAAGATCAACGTATGTCCAATATAATGGAAGTAATGGGGCAACTGTGCTCAGCCTCTAAATGAGGTATTATCTGCCACAAACTCCTTCATTTCACCAATGTTTTGTTATGAAACATTAGTCGGACCCCCCCCCCGTGAGCTCGAAGCTGCTTTTTTGTGGTGATCCGTCCTTATTTACAAACATTTTTACTGCGGCGGCTTAGATGACGTCACTATTATGCGACACCATAACAAGTAACTATCTGGAAATCAGGGCGAAGCATCAAAAAAAGGCTGCTTTGAGCTCACAGGTGGCACCTGAGGGGTCCAATCAGATTTCAGAGGCGGCCACATCACCCTACCCCTCTAACTTCACCCCATCAGCAGAGTTTCTTTAGTAACTGATGCAGTAGCTGATCCATTACACATTAGAGTGTTTGCAAACCCTCCAGAGAGGTTGCGCAATACATTGGCTTGTCCTTGATTCATATTTTATCTTCAATAAATAAATTTAATAATAAAAAAAGAAAACCCAATGAACATTCAAGACCACCCTTCCAGCACAAACACTCAAAGCCCTCTGGAGGTCATGATTACAGTATAAAGAGCAAATGAGGAGATGCCATTGCATCCATTAGGTTGATGGATGGATCAATGAAATAGTGGCATTTTTAAAGGGAACATATCCAGAAAACAAAAGAAAACAGTGAATCAGAGCATATACTGTATGTTGGAAGTGCAAGTTACTGCCAATTGAAAACCTCCAAAACAAATGCATCTCGATCTAATAGGTCTGAAAATATTTAATTTTAATAGCAGTTCAGACTTTACAGGAGATGTTTTATGTTACAGTTCCAGCTCAGAGCAGAAATATCCAGCCTCCATCTTTATCTCAACCTAATTTCAAGTCCAAATCAAGCTGCACATGATATATCTCAGCAATGAGAAGCTAAAATTCAGCTTTTTGTGTTTTCCTCATTAGCAGCTAATTAGCTCAACTAACTAAAGAAAGGATTGAGTATCTAATGCTCCACCAGGCCATTGTTTTAATGTTTTATATTCTAATTAACTCACGATGAGTGTTGTCTTTTCTTTTCTTTCCAGTCAGAAGTGTTGAAGTAAGTAGAAAAGTAGCTCATATCAGCAACAGTTAGTCTCTAAAATCTCACACAAAACACAAAGGAGCAGCCCAACAGCGAAGCCTGCGTCTATAAAGCCGACATGTGATGGAGGAGACTGGATTATAAATCTGCCGGCTAGGCGTGACATTCTGTGTTGTGGTATCTGAAGAACCTGGACCAGCTCAATGCGTGATAGGAACGTTATTGTGCCTTAAAAAGAGGATTAATGACGACTGTCCAGGGCCAGACTTCAGAGGAGGGGGGTGGATTTGACAATAAAGCTGCCAATCAGGTATTTCTCTCTGGGTTTGGTGGTGGTTCAAGCTAAAACTGCTGCTTGTGCTTGTGCCAGCTCCAAAACTACTTACTATGCCTTTTTATGCTGATATCAAAAGAGGCACATCACACACTAGAAAGGTGTAAAGTACAGTGAATTGGCCACTTCATATGTCACATGTCTAAGTGAATAGGGGGGCTGGAGGACCCTGGGGACCCCTAACAGAACAGCTGCATGTACACTTCACTTTGCATTGCCATAAGTCATGACTTTTCTTTTATTTTCCCTTTAATTATGCCATGAGGCATCAATCAATCGAGTGCGATTCGTAGGATAAACGGTTGTGTGAAAAAGTGTTTCTCCCTTTCTGATTTCTTATTTCTTTGCATGTTTGTCACACTTAAATGTTTCAGATCATTAAACAAATTTAAATGTGTGACAAATATAACACAAGTAAACACAAATTGCAGTTTTTAAATGAAGATTTTTAATAGTAAGAGGGGAAAAAAATTCAAACCTTATGGCCCTGTGTGAAAAATTGATTGCCCCCCATTAAAAAAGCTGAGTTCAATTTCTCTAGCCACACCAAGGCCGAATTACTGCCACACCTGTTCTCAATCAAGAAATCACTTAAATAGGACCTGCCTGACGAATTTAAGTAGACCAAAAGATCCTCAAAAGCTAGACATCATGCTGCGATACAAAGAAATTCAGGAACAAATGAGAAACAAAGTAATTGAGATCTATCAGTCTGGAAAAGGTTCCAAAGCCATTTCTAAAGCTTTGGGACTCCAGAGAACCACAGTGAGAGCCATTATCCACAAATGGTGAAAAAATGGAACAGTGGTGAACCTTCCCAGGAGGGGCCAGCCGACCAAAATGACCCCAAGAGCACAGCGACGACTCATCCAAGAGGTCACAAAAGACCCCAGAACAACATCCAAGAACTGCAGGCCTCACTTGCCTCAATGAAGGTCAGTGTTCATGACTCCCCCATCAGAAAGAGACTGGGGGGCAAAAATGGCTGCATGGCAGAGTTCCAAGACCAAAACCACTGCTGAGCAAAAAGAACATAAAGGCTCGTTTCAGTTTAGCCAGAAAGCATCTTGATGATCCCCAAGACTTTTGGGAAAATACTCTGTGGACTGACGAGACAAAAGTGGAACTTTCTGGAAGGTGTAGGTCCCATTACATCTGGCGTAAAAGTAACACGGCATTTCAGAAAAGGAACATCATAGCAACAGGAAAATGTGGTGGTGGTAGTGTGATGGTCTGGGGCTGTTTAGCTGCTTCAGGACCTGGAAGACTTGCTGTGGTAAATGGAACCATGAATTCTGCTTCTACCAAAAAATCCTGAAGGAGAACGTCCGGCCATCTGTTGGTGACCTCAAGCTGAAGCACACTTGGGTTCTGCAGCAGAACAATGATCCAGAACACACCAGCAAGTCCACCTCTGAATGGCTTAAGAACAACAAAATGAAGACTTTGGAGTGGCCTAGTCAAAGTCCCCACCTGAATCCCATTGAGATGCTGTGGCATGACCTTAAAAAGGCGGTTCATGCTGGAAAAGCCTCCAATGTGGCTGAATTACAACAATTCTGCAAAGATGAGTGGAACAAAATTCCTCCACAGCGCTGTAGAAGACTCACTGCCAGTTATCACAAACGCTTGATGCAGTTGTTGCTGCTAAGGTGGAACAACCAATTATTAGGTTTAGGGGGCAATCACTTTTTCACACAGGAACATGAAGGTTTGGATTTTTTCCCCCCTTAAAAATAAAAATCTTCATTTAAAAACTGCATTTTCTGTTTACTTGTGTTATCTTTGTACCGTACCATCTTTTGCCACTTATCCAGGGTCGGGTCGCCTAAGCAGGGAAGCCCAGACTTCCATCTCCCCGGCGACAGCCGCCAGCTTATCTGGGGGGATCCCGAGGTGTTCCCAGGCCAGCCGGGAGACATAGTCCCTCCAGCATGTCCTGGGTCTCCCCCGGGGCCTCGTTCCCGGTGACGTGCCTGGAACACCTCACCAGGGAGGCGTCCAGGAGGCGTCCTGACCAGATGCCCGAGCCTCCTCATCTGGCTCCTCTCTATACGGAGGAGCAGCGGCTCTACTTTGAGTCCCTCCTGGATGACCGAGCTCTTCACCCTATCTCTAAGGGAGAGCCCGGCCACCCTGCGGAGGAAACTCATTTCGGACGCTTGTACCCACAGTCTTGTTGGGTACTCGTTCTTTCGGTCATGACCCACAGCTCATGGCCATAGGTGAGGCTAGGAACATATTTAAATTTGTTTGATGATCTGAAACATTTAAGTGTGACAAACATGCAAAAAAATAAGAAATCAGGAAGGGGGCAACACTCTTTTACACAACTGTATGTGCACATGTGGACTTCATTTCGCTACAAAATCAAAATAAATATTTAGCCTTTAATTATTCTCCTACCAAAAGCCTGTGCAATTTTCGTAATTTATATCCAGGACTCGGGGAAAATGTCTAAATGTCATAAAATGCAGCTGCTTATGTCTGAGATGTCATGTCAGAGTTGTAAAAATGTTAATTACACCCCCCACCTCCCCCCTCAGCCAGCATGTGTGACCCCTCTCTTGAAGATAAGGCATGTTTGGGACCGCACGTCTTTGTCTGACAGGCTCGCACATATCTACACGCTCACATTTGTTTGGTTAGCGCTCATCAGTAGTTCACCTTAAGCTGAGGCGTCTCCGTCCCCCCACTTACCCCCATCAATGCCCCATCAAGAGGCTGTCCAGCTGCTGTCAGCTGATTGTCACGCTCTTTGCTACTTATAACCCAATCTGTCATGCATTGTTAATGTTTGAAGGATACTGTGATGTGTGCTGTTTGCAGCAGCAGCATCACATGACCCTGAATGATGTGATTGGACGTGAGGATGGCTAGATCACGGACTCATCAGTGTGTCTTTAATACCGGGCTTTTCTTTTGATTGTTTAGCTCAAAGATGCTTGATTTAATTTCAGTTGTAAAGAAGTGAAATGTCAGAGCTTGTGATGTGTGGCAGCGGTGTTTGATGTTGAACCAGCATCACATCTCATAACAGATTAGATTACTGAGGCAGATTTTTGAGCATTTAATCCCTGATGTCAGAGGATATCCAGCATGCACTGATTTCACAGCAGCTGGAATAAATGTGTGTGTGAACGGTGAAAATGCAGCAGAGGATATCAAGGGGAGCCTTGTGTTCATAAAGCTCCCCTGGCAAAGCAAATCAGTTCAACACAATAAAGCAACCAGATCGCCATTCTGCTGCTACGATGCTGGACAGGACAAGTAAAAAAGAGAAAGAGAAGAGAAAAAAAGAAAAAAGTAAAAAAAAGAAGAAAAAAAGAAAATGCAGCAGAGATAATAGGGGAAAGCTGTTGCAATCACAGTTGCAGTGATTGGATTCATGGTTCAAGAGTAGATGAGCTCCGTCATTGTGTTAACAACAGCAATCTGAGATACTGGCAGGATCATAGCTATGTTGGTGATTAGCAGAAAAAAACTTACAGCTTCACTAAAAAGTCCCTAAAACTGTGTCAGAAGGACCATATATGCTGTCCATAGGGATGGGTACCGAAATCGGTACTTTTATTGGTACCTACCGAACTTCGTCGGTACTACCGGGTACCGATTCACGTAAAATCAAACGGTACCATGTTTCGGTACCTAAATGCATCCTTTTTAATGTGAGGTAGTGGAAGAGTTTGTTTTTTCTGTGCCGCACGTGAACGTTGCATCGCAGCATGACATCAGCAGCAGGCCGCGGTTCAGTCAGAAGCTTTCCTGCTTCACTTCTCTAAAACATCAAGTTCGCTCATATTTGTGATGCCAGCGGCGGGAACACGTCTAATCTGAGGAAGCAGCAGATTAAACACAATATTCTTTTCAAAGCTCCGTTCCCGACGCGTCATCCGCAGCCCGCAGAAAAAAGAGGGAGAAGTCCGTCAGCGCCTCGGCGGCTGAACAGATGTAATCGGGGGCAGATAATAACCAGCAGGGTTCACAAACTGCCGTTCAACAACTTAATACGATGTGAATATTTACTGAGTTTACCATCAACCAAGACAGTAAACCAGTTCTGGAGCGACGCGCAAGTCCGTCTCTCCCTCCCTCCCTCTTCGCGCCCCATCTTTATTAAATTCCTCATCACAGCGGAGTTAACGCACGCGAGTGCACCAGCCACCATACTTACATCTGATAAATAAGAGTCTGCGTCTCTGAAACGGCTTGTAGTTTAACCAGCACGGCAGAAACTGTCAGCATCAAGTTAGTAACCTGATCCCTGCAGCAGGATTACAGCCTCCAGACCTGCACAAAACGCGCCACAAAATCAGTTATGCAGAATATTCCGCTTTTTTCTCATTAAATTATTCTTCATTATTATTATTTTGTCTGGAACAAACTCCCAGAAAGTCTCAGATCAGCTGAAACACTTAGTTTGTTTAAATCCAGGTTAAACACCCACCTGTTCTCAGCTGCATCCACATAGATTTTACTCCAAAGTTCAAATCTGCACGTCTCTATGCTCTTTTTAATCATAAATATTTCAAATTTTTATCATTTTAAAATCATACTTCTACTTTTTGTTCTTAATCATTTTCTCTTTTACACCCCGCTGCAATGCTTATGGTTTATCTAAAGCACTTTGAATTTTCCTGTAGGCTACATGAAATGTGCTGTATAAAAAAACTTACCTTGCCATTAAGTTTCCCTGTTACCAGACGCTCTGACAACATAGAGAAACAGCTGGATTTTGCTGTAATATATTATTAAAAAATTCTATGTTGAGAATGAGAAATAAATCTGTTCTTGCCATATAAATACATTCTAAAAGTACCGAAAACTGGTACCGTTTCAGTGTACCGATGTTGCTGATTAGCAGAAACCGAAAGTTGGTACCGTATCGATTCAAATGTGAGAAGGACCCATCTATGCTGTCCATGCCCATTTTCACGACTAAAAAGTCTTAATTTAATTGCTGAGGAAAATGCTGCTATCCTATAGGTGATTTTAGCCCATTGAAGCACCCCTACATTCGTTTTTGTCTCATTTCGTTTTTTTATTTGCACAGTTTAAAGACACAAGTATAAGAACAAACAACAGGTGGGATAAAAACTCTTTAAATGGTTATAAGATATCTTACCAAAATATTCAACAGAAAAATAAAAGATTAGACATTTACTATATACTGTACAGTGGGTATAAGTATTTAGACCCCTTTAAAGTTTTCACTTTTGTTTCATTGCAGCCATTTTCCAAAATCCAAAAAGTTCATTTCATTTCTCATGAATGTCACTCAGCACTCCATCTTGACAGAAAAAACAGAAATGTAGAAATTTTTGCAAATTTATAAAAAAAAAAAAGAAAAACTGAAATATCACATGGTCATAAGTTTTCAGACCCTTTGCAGTGACTCTCATATTTAACTCACATACTGTCCATTTCTTCTGATCCTCCTTGAGATGGTTCTACTCCTTCATTGGAGTCCAGCTGTGTTTAATTAAACTGATTGGACTTGATTAGAAAAGACACACACCTGTCTGTATAAGAGCTTCCAGCTCACAGTGCATGTCAGAGCAAATGAGGATCATGAGGTGGAAGGAACTGTCCAAGGAGCTCAGAGACAGAATTGTGGTGAGGCACAGATCTGGACAAGGTTACAAAAGAGTTTCTGCAGCACTAAAGGTTCCTAAGAGCACGGTGGCCTCCATAGTCCTTACATGGAAGAAGTTTGGGACGACCAGAACTCTTCCTAGACCCGGCCGTCCAGCCAAACTGAGCAATGGTGGGAGAAGAGCCTTGATGAGAGAGGTAAAGAAGAAGCCAAAGATCACTGTGGCTGAGCTCCAGAGATGCAGTAGGGAGATGGAGAAAGTTCCACAAAGTCAGCTATCACTGCAGCCTCCACCAGTCGGGGCTTTATGGCAGAGTGGCCCGATGGAAGCCTCTCCTCAGTGCCGACATATGAAAGCCCGCATAGAGTTTACCAAAAACACATGAAGGACTCCCAGACTGAGAGAAATAAGATTCTCTGGTCTGATGAGACCAAGATTGAACTTTTTGGAGTTCATTCTAAGCGGTTTGTGTGGAGAAAACCAGGCACTGCTCATCACCTGCCCAATACCATCCCAACAGTGAAGCACGGTGGTGGCAGCATCATGGTATGGGGTGTTTTTCAGCTGCAGGGACAGGACGACTGGTTGCAGTTGAAGGAAAGATGAATTCCGCCAAGTATACAGAGATCCTGGAAGAAAAGCTCTTCCAGAGTTCAGGAGCTCAGACTGGGCCGAAGGTTCACCTTCCAACAAGACAATGACCCTCACACACAGCTGAAATAACAAAGGAGGGATCAGAACAACTCTGGACCATTCTGGACCGGCCCAGCCAGAACCCTGACTTAAACCCAACTGAGTATCTCTGAGAGACCTGAAAATGGCTGAACACCACCGTTCACCATCCAACCTGACAGAACTGCAGAGGATCTGCAAGAAGAACCAGAAGATCCCAAATCCAGGTGTGGAACACGTGTTGCATCATTCCCAAGAAGACTCATGAATGTACAAGCTCAGAAGTACTTCTACTCAGTACTGAGCAAAGTACTGAATACTTATGACCATGTCATATTTCACTTTTTCTTTTTTAAAGCAGAACTCAGTAACTTTTTTACCTCAATAAATGCTTTTCGGAATCCCCGTGGGGCTAAACAAAGTGTTTACGGAGCGATTCAATGCCCCCCCCCCTCCCGCCGGGGCCTCTGGCCTGCGAGCAGCTCCATGTAACTTTGCCTGCGCCGACCCGAGCAGAACTTGCGACAACAGAAACCGCTGTACGGTGCTCATGTCCCCTATCTACCGAGCTGCTTCCAGCTCTGATTTGAACCAGACTACCAGCGCTAATTCTAAGAAAACATTTCTTTAGCTTCACACCACCTAAACACGGCTCCTGGCTCTTATAACCAACTCTTTGCTGGACCAGAGTGATTCACGTAGCTGCGCTGCCTGGGCGCCGGGTGAAGCATCACTGCTTCAGGCTCAATAATCACTTGTCACGTCCGCAAAAAGTAAATAAAAGTTCGTATTCTTACCTGCTACTCGCCAACACCAGAGAAAAATATAATCCACGGCATATTTACCCGCAAATCGCGGGTAAAACGTCCCGTTTCAGAAAATACAGGACTTTGCTTTGAGCAGAGGGAGACGAGGTGCTGCTACCAACGCAGCAAAGTAGCAACAACAAGCTAGAAAAAGCTTAGAAATATATCCAGCGATCAAAATAGAGGAAAGACAGGTAGAGAAGCCATCTGTGTGCTGTGGGGGTGCAGGGGGGTTGACCTTTACAACAGTGAAAGGACGCCACTAGGGGGAGCCCCGAGCTGAAGTTACTGAGTTCTGCTTTAATAAATTTGGAAACATTTCCACATTTCTGTTTTTTCTGTCAAGATTGGGCGCTGAGTGACATTAATGAGAAATTACATGAATTTTTTTGATTTTGGCAAATGGCTGCAATGAAACAGAATGAAAATTTTAAAGGGGTCTGAATACTATATACATACATACATACATATTATATATACACTACTCACAAAAAGATATTCAACTTTCGGTTTTTCACGAACAGAATGATGCAGAATAAATATTCAACCATTGAACAATGAACATGTGCATTGAAAAGTTTAAAGAAAGTGTAATTCAGTTCACCTGGAAAGGTTTAAGTGGATTTTAGATTCATTCTGACATCGTAGAAAAAGCCAAATATCCTTACATTTTTGTGAGTAGTGTATATATGTATGTATATATATATATATATATATATATATATATATATATATATATATATATATATTGTATATAAACTGTGTGTGTGTGCAGTATAAAAATATATATATATATATATATATATATATATATGTATATTAGTCTCCATACTGTATATACATATATATGTTATGTCCTATATATTTATATTATTTACAACATACATCTTTGTATTGTGAATATGTTGTCCCGATTGTTGTATCATATAGCATACTAGTGTTATCATTGTTATTATTCTCACTAATACTATCATTAATACAATTATGGTCATTCAGATTATCCGTTGTAGGATTACTTGCACTATTATTGTTAATATCACTACTTTTCCACTGTGCTGCTGCCATATTTTAACCGTTTTTAACAATTATTAAACAGTCTGTTGCCTTCATTTCTTTGTTTTTTACTTTTGATTGATTCTTTTTAGAGAGAGCTGCATGTGTGATCGTGTCTGTTTGTGCCGTGTTGTTGTTTCTAGAAAAACAATTTCCCAGAGGTACCAACCAAAAGGATGAATAAAGTTCATCTAAACCTGAAAGGTACACAACTCCACGAGTATGCACCTAGGTGGGGAAGTAAGTGTAGCAGAGAATATCTGCTGTTATGCAAGGTTGGCATAACTTTCCCAGGATAATACCCAGTTTAATATAATTCTGGCAAGCGTCCTCATTGTTGATGCCAAGCGCATTGTGGCAGACTGCCCCGGTGGACTGCAGGAGAAATGCATGAGCTGGATATGACAAAGCTACGTGACTCAGTGACACTTTGGGATTTCCAAACTTCTGCATTGTATAGATTCAGTGGTGGTACAAATGCAGCCATCGCTTGTTTAGGAATTCACTTGTTGATGGCACCTGCAGTGCACTTCCTCCTGTTTCCTCCTCACATAAACACAACAGACTGCAGCTGTTTATCATCTTGCTTGACAATTTAGATGCTAAAGACAACCCTGAGAGCTATCAGAGGAGAAGCACCACCATGGTTGCAGAAACATGCATTCATTTTCATTTTCTCTCTTAGTTCGGTGGAGAAAAACATCTCCATGATGCCTTTGCAACAAAAGACCACGCAGCATGATGCATGACTGGAAGCAAATTCACAACAGCACTAAACCACTGAAAACAGCAGCAACCGAAGGAAAGAAACACAAAACACACACATACACACAATCAGCATGTAGCTACGCCATCTGTTTTACTCTGAGGAAAATCCAAGTACAGATTATGCAGGTGCAGAGGAGGTACAGGAATCTCTGAGGAGTAAAATGGAAAGTTAGGTTCACTCCCAGACACCAAAGAAATTACACTTCAGTAGATAGTAGAGGTGTAAATCACTGGTGTGATCACAATACAATATATCGATACAGTGGATATCTATGTTTGTCGAAACTGTATCTCAAATTCAGTCACAACACAATTTAAATTCAGTATTACAAGTAATAAACAAGATTTTTAGTAATAAACAAGATATCAAAATTTTCAAGGCTTAATTCACTATAGTATTTCAAAAAAGAAGATAAAGAAAACTAAGAAAAAATAAAAGAAATTAAGAAATTAATAATAAATAAAAATTTTACAAAATTATGAAATCGTGAAATAAAATATTGCTTTTGAATTGTGGTTGGAAATAATAATTAAAAAACAAACAAACAAAACTGTCTTAGAAACATTAGAGCACCTTTCCCATGAACAGTGGACCAACATATCCCTTCATGCTTGTTTGCTTAATTTGATATTTTTCATGTTTTTTCATGTAATTGTTTTTTTTTATATTTCTTGCAAACCACAACTCAAAATCAATGTCATGGTTTTTATAGAATTTTTATTTATTATTACATTTGTCAATTTCAACTTGCTTCACTGACAGATTTTTTTCCCCTTTAATTGGAGGGTATGAATAATTCTATAATAATAATGGATTTGATTTATATTGCGCTTTTCAAGGCACTCACAGTAGGTCCATTATTCTTTCACTCCTCATTCATACGTAGTGATGGTAAGCTACGTATGTAGCCTGATGGAAGTGTGGCAGCCATTTTGCGCCTACGGCCCAACAACAAATGGCTAGGGGATCGGGATTCAAACCGCCAACCCGTCAATCATTGGCTGACCTGCTCTACCACCTGAGCCGCCTGAGGACAACTGTATGTAGTCCAATCTCCCTGTGTCATATCCACTGCACCACTGCTTAGTTGTGAAAATGAAGCCAATAAAGCCAATTTGATAATAAAAGTGAGTTTTATATTGATTTTCGTCTAATTTTGGATTGATTTACGATCAATACATTGATCTATATTGATGCATTAATATAGATCGATGTATTGTTACACCCCTGGTAGACAGTTGGGCGAAAGTATCCAAGCTGAACTCTATGCACATACATCTGACCAGTGATTCACAACACAAACTCATACTCCTGCATTCATTTAATCTCCATCATTGGATTCCTTGACCATGAAAACATCCCAACAGCATCTGGAATCATGTTTGTATCACTGTTACTTCAATAGTTATTTCCAAAAATTCATATTTCCATAATGGCGGTTTTCTTCTGGATCTAGCTTCATTGCTATTGAAGATGCATCGATTCGGTTGACATGCCCCCGATTCAGCAGAGTCTTGGCTATAATTTGGTGTTAGTTGCATGTCTGTATTTTTATTTGTTACCTTTCAGCATTAAAACTTCCGACAACTCCCTCATTTTTGTGTTCAGGATCATAGTATCCGGAATTTTCTCTGGATCCGTTTAACTTTCAAAACATTCTAAAACTCATTGAAATCCATTCTTGTAATTTTTTACCAAACACTCGGGATATTTGTACGGAGTTACATGCAAAAATTCCAAAATTTGGCCGATCTCATAACGATAAAGAATCCTACAAAACATTCCTGGATCCAGAAGCTGATCCGGATCACCACCAACATTTAATGGGTTCGTCCTTGGACTGAGACACGCGGCTGGTGAAAATTTAAGGTCAATCTGTCCTGAACTTTTTCTGTAAAGTTGCTGACAGACAGACAAACAAACGCTAGCGCATGGAAGGAAGACGGTCCGTGTACTGCTTCTCTGAGAAAAGCGCTCAGCCCAGCTTGATGTAATATTATCCAATGCATTTTCATAATTTTCTGCAGCTGCATTCACATCTTCAGTGAGGAATCTATCTGCTGGGTTATTGCAGCCCTCTGTAAGAACCCGACTACGCTGACGCTCTGGCTTTATATCAGTAAATTCCTCTCAGCTTTGCCTGTAATGAGATGTCAGCATACAATTTATTTTGGTGTTTAACCGCAGATTGTGCTCCAAGGTGTAGACCACAGCAGAGAGTGATGCCATCACCTCTGTTCGCGTGTTGTTGAATGTCTGTCATGTTGCATGTGATGCAGAAATGACAGTTTAATAGTTCTTTTCTTTGTTTTTCCCTCTAGGTTTTATTTTTTAAAAATCTGGAAGAAAAAAGGTTTTATTCTCCATGTTCATCCCAGCACCAACTCCCTCACCACCAAAAAAGTCTAATAATGTAGTTATTTTGGTTTAAAGCTACAGAGTTTTCAGCCGGGTGTGAAAACCGTTCACGTAACCTGGACCACTGATGAGATCTCCTGTTGAGCCCCATGATTACTGCACATGGAAGAGTAAAAACAACGCCACCTCCTGCAGCTCATAACATTCATGCTCATATATTTTTAACAAAATTAACCGGTGCTTGTGCACGTCCATGCGCGCCCACCATCAACCACTGCAGTCAGTGATGAGATAAAGAAGGAAACAGCCTTTTTAAGTCTGTGGTTTCTCTCACTTCACTTTTATTGCTGTAATTATGAGGACACCACTTTTTAACCAGCTTGCTGACCTCAGCTTTCCTCTGACATTATAAATAAAGTGGCTGGTAATTGTTGCTTCCCTCTGTAGCTGTTCTTAAAAAAGCATAAATAAAAAAGTAGTTATTTTGAATTTGATAATAGTTGGGGTAACTTAAGTTCTGGTTGTTCAGAAGCTGAAGCAGCCGGCTCAGGTTCAGATCTCAGCCTGGGATCCTTCCTCTGACCATTTTCCTATCCAACTCGCATCTAAAGGTCAGAAATGTTGAAAAATAAAAATAATGAAAGTGCTGTATTCATTTTTCTGACAAGTCTCCTGAAAGCGTATTTTTGTTTTGTACCGTAAGAATAAAAATCACGACTCAACCTTTGCTTTTTGTGTAAATGTCATCTACATGCGATCATCTGTCCTCATTCACTGGTGCATGTTTGTGTTTTCATATTTCTTTTAGCAGAATAAGCTTCCACTGTCGGTGGAGTGTAGTTTGAACTTTGACGGCCTTAAGATCATAAATACACTATATGGCCAAAAGTATTCGCTCACCCATCCAAATAATCAGAATCAGGTGTTCCATCACTTCCACAGGTGTATAAATGAAGCAGCTCGGCATGCAGACTGTTTCTACAAACATGTGAAAGAATGTGTCGCTCTCAGGAGCTCAGTGAAATCCAGCGTGGAACTGTAATAGGATGCCACCTGTGCAACAAATCCAGTGGTGAAATTTCCTCGCTCCTAAATATTCCACAGTCAACTGTCAGCTGTATTATGAGAAAATGGAAGTGTTTGGGAACGACAGCAACTCAGCCATGAAGTGTTCGGCCACGTAAATTGGCAAAACGGGTCAGCGGATGCTGAAGTGCATAGTGAGAAGAGGTGACCAACTTTCTGCAGAGTCCAATCACTACAGACCGCCAAACTTCATGTGGCCTTCAGATCAGCTCAAGAACAGTGACAGAGAGCTTCATGGAATGGGTTTCCATGGTGATCAGCTGCATCCAACCATACATCCCCAAGTGCAATGCAAAGCGTGGATGCAGTGGTGGAAAGCAGCCGCCACTGGACTCTAGAGCAGTGGAGGCGTTCTCTGGAGGACCAATCACGCTTCTCCATCCGCCAATCTGATGAAGGAGTCTGGGTTTGGTGGTTGCCAGGACAACCGTACTTGTCTGACTGCATTGTGCCAAGTGTAAAGTTTGGTGGAGGGGGGATTATGGTGTGGGGGTGTTTTTCAGGAGCTGGGCTGGCCCCTTAGTTCCAGTGAAAGGAACTCTGAATACTTCAGCATACCAAGACATTCTGGACAATTCCATGTCCCAACTTTGTGGGACCAGTTTGGAGCTGGCCCCTTCCTCTTCCAACATGACTGTGCACCACAAAGCAGGTCCATGAAGACCTGGATGCAGAGTCTGGTGTGGAGGAACTGGACTGGCCTGCACAGAGTCCTGACCTCAACCCCATAGAACACCTTTGGGATGAATCAGAGCGGAGACTGAGAGCCAGGCCTTCTGGTCCAACATCAGTGTGACCTCACAAATGTGCTTCTGGAAGATGGTCAAAGATTCCCAGAAACACTCCAAAACCTTGTGGACAGCCTTCCCAGAAGATGAAGCTGTTCTAGCTGCAAAGGTGGACCAACGTCATACTGAACCCTATAGATCAGGAATGGATGTTACTGAAGCTCAGATGTGAATCAGGGCAGGTGAGCCAATACTTTTAGCAATATAGTGTATCTATGAGAAGGTCAAATTAATGGTGGTTATTTCTGCCTTCTATTAACCACATTCACTTTAACTTTTATATAGCTTTGAGGTCTTGTGTTAAGGCTGATTACTGCTCTTTTAAAGGCAATATTGACATTTGATTTACAGTATTCTGCTAAATTCCATTCAGACTAACTGCAACAAATTCTTTTTAGACTATAACTCCATGGTCTATTAGCAAAAGTTAATTTGTAATCTATGTTTTTTTTTTGTGGAGAAGTGGTCTCCCCTGTTTTCCACCTGCCAAACCAGGTGACCCACACAGAATCAAATCCTCCACACAGGGCTTGCATTTATTACTATATTACTATTCAAACCCGGCTGGTTCTTCTACTGAATAAGTATTTCCTGCACAGGGAATATGTGCACGAGCAAGAAAAGAGAGGATGATGCTTCCTGCTGCTTTCATTTCATCTCAAATGCTCTCAACACCATTCCTCTCACATATGAACACAAACACTCTCTTGGGAGAAGCTCTTGTGGCTCATCCACCTACTTACTGCTCTCTTCACCCTGAAACAGTGGCTCTGCTAAGTGTGCTCTGATTTTTGAAGGAATGGAAAAGGAGGAATCTGATTGGCCGACGCCTCTCCAACATGAAATGAAATCAAGCTGCTCTAAGTTGCAGTGTTTAATCACTTGAAGTGTGTCTCATGTGGAGAGCTGCACACTTCACAGTTAGGGTGTGTGATACTGCAAAATTTGATATCGATCTGATACCAAGTAAATAAAGAGCTAGTTTCGTTGATAATGATATCAATACAGATCAGAGATGTTGATAAGTCTTTCACCTCAAGTCCAAGTCGAGTCTGAAGTCTCTGGGAATGCGACTTAAGTGCAACTCGAGTCCGAGTACCAGACTCGAGTCTCCATCTCTGATACAGATACCGAAACTCTTAAATAAGGCTGTCAGATTAACAGACCTATGCAAAGAGATTGTTCTGTGGAATTTATGCACTACTTTTTTACTAATTAATGCATAAACAACTAAATTAACATTCATAAAATAGAAATTTGAATTTGTTACCATCTCAACAGGAGAAGCTGATCTTTGGCACGTAGATATCTTGTCAACAACGTGAACCGAATCCACCAAAAACCACATCTCCTCCTGATGTATGAAGTGTGTGATAGTTTAAAGCCTTACATTTAGAATTTTATAAATAAGTGTCCAGAAACAAAGTCATCACTGGGGCTGTTTAAAAGTCTGAATCTGGTTTTATATAGTGAGAAAAGCTGGTTTAGGGAATATGGGAGGCTTGTCATAAAAGTGAACCGGATCCATCAGAAACCACTTTATCCTCCATATTTATGGAGATTAGGACAGTTTTCAAGGCTCACATTGAAATATTTATATAATTACACTATTATAGATCTATATCAATACCAATGGTGGTATTGATTAGTGGTATCCAATACCTGGATCGGATATCGGCTCCGGTATTGACAAATTCGCTGGATCAGATATTGGATGAATGTTGCAGATCCAGCATTCCGATCCAGTCATTTCTGTTTTTATTAATAACGTAGTAAATGTTTACTTTGTTATCTGTTAACTGATAAAATTTAGTACATTTATATCTGTGTTAATTTGTTACCTTTCTTTAAACAAGGCTAAATGTTGATGTCAATCCTGATGCCTTCACTCACATGGCTCATTCATTCAACACTGGTATTGGATCGTATCAGGTATCGGTATCATATTGGATCGGGAAAAAGTGTATTGGTCCATCCCGTGTTGTTGATGTTTATCCACCTTATTCCTCAGCTAGCACGTGCAGAAACGACGATGCGATCAACTTCCTGTGAGATATCGGAAATAGCGCTTCGCCATTGACTTGCAGTATAAGATGTTTTGGCTAGCGGTTTAGTCGAACATTTCAACATGAGTATTCAGAACATTTCTAAACAATTTTTCCCAGAAAAATGTACTTGCACGGTTCGGGAACACGTTGTGTGGTTCGTGGCTGTACTGACAAGCAGAGAAAGTTGAATTTGTGGCTACAACAGCGATTTGTAGAACCTGCACCTCGGTCTTAGTGAGAGAGGCTGCAGGGCTCCAGACTGCGACGTTGTGGTCGCATTTTAGGACTAAAATATCATCTATTTTTAAGTAAATAAGATCGTATCCCACCTCTTTCAACAAGACACGACCAACCTTATTCCTCTGTAACACTCTGCTCCCCATCTCTGGAATTCCCTCCCTCCAGGTCTCTGCAGTGGACTCCTTCCCTCTCCCCAAATCCAGACTCAAAACTCCGGTACAGACGTCTGATTTCACCTAATTCCATGTACATCAATCCAGTGTTGTTCTATGTGTTCTGCTTAGTGTTTTAGCTTAATGCTTTGTCCGCTTTTTCCTTTGGTGCTTTGATAAGGCGTCTGTCAAACTAAATGTATTTACTATTATCATCATTATGCACATTATTATTATTATTAGTAGTAGTAGTAGTAGTAGTATGTAGTATATTTCACGCAAAGGCTCATGGGGCATCGGAATAATCCATCCGCCCATGACTACTTCAGAGTGTGCAGACTACGTAGGACACTCTGTAGCTCCCGCACACTCCAAAGCAGCCTTCTGAGACGGTAGGCTGCTGAAATGAGACAGCCTAGCTGCAGAGAATTTCCCATAGTGCTCCAGTCCCGTTGCCTAGCAACTACAGACTCCACAGCTATCTAGTGACGGCATTCTTTGTGCTTATTCCTTGAGATACGCTATAAAAACTAAATGTAACCAGGCATTTTATTCCTTTTCATCTACCTGTCGTTATCTGATGTTAACACCCCATTAACAGCTCGTTAACACCTGAATAATGTCAAACAAATGCATTTTCGGAGGCAAAAACTCTTGGCCGCATATTTCGAACTTCTCCCCAGAGACTATCTATTGTTTCGAACTGGTAAACACTTAATTAAACACTTCAAATCCACAATGTATCTAAATATTACCCTCATAGCTCTGCTACTTCTCCCTGAGACAGATGAGGTCACGAAGGATACGTCGCCAGCATCCTTTGTTTCAGGTCAAACTGAGTGAACATTTATAGGGTGAATGTGGAGGCTTCTTTTGAGGATTTTATAATGCAGAGATGCGCTGCTGTGATGGATGCAGCCAACAAATCCGTGCTTCAAAGTGTGTATACCTCAGAATGAGACACAAGCATAGGTTGCACTTGTGTCACTTCATCCGTGCAATGTAGTTTCCAGTTTTCCCGAATTCTATTGTTTAGTACAGCGGTGGCCAAACCCAGTCCTCGAGAGCCGCAATCCTGAAATCTTTAGATGCAACCCTACTCCAGCACACCTGAATCAAATGAATAGCTCATTACCAGGCCTCTGCAGAGCTGAATGACACACACATGACGCAATTCAGGTGTGTTAGATAAGCGATGCATGTAAAAGTTGCAGGATTGTGGCTCTCGAGGTCCGGGCTTGGCCACCCTGGTTTAATAAGAAAAAAATCCAATACGGTAAACTTGACATTGTCATACTGTTCTACTAATTTCTCAAATTATTTGAGGATGAGAGATGTTTCAGTTTCTTAAATCTGGATGAACATTTCATTAGATGTTGGAACGGTGACATCATCCCATCCTGCAGGTGAGAGTGGAGAAAGCAATAAGCTGAATACATAAATTACCTGGAAAAAAGGAGAGAGCTGTCTTCAATCCCGGTTCAGAGGTCATCTGGGATGCTCTCAGCATGATCCATTCTCCTGATGAACCATGAATCAAAATCCACCTTTCAACACGGTGGAAACGCTTACGGCTGTTAGCTCAGTGAGAAAATCTAAGTGGAGTTCAAAGAGAAGGAGGTTCAGGCTGAAGGACTGTTTCCCTGGGACTGATACCCGAGGATGAAATGAAACTGATTCACCCGGAGAGATTTAACAGAGGCCCCCTGAAATCCTTCCCTCCATCCATCTGCAGGGCTGACCTGGTAGTGTGTGCAAACCAGGAAAAATCTGATGGCAGTGAAGGGAGAGACTGAAGGAGCGGGGGAAAGGAAAAAGAGGAGGACTTCTGCTCATTTCCACACATTTTTAAAAGAAGTGTTTTATAAAAATTCTATTTCCCCCGCGCTGTTTTCTATGCAGTGACATTAAAAATTGATTATTATATTATTATTATATTACTATGTTTTTAGCTGAAAAAAAAAAGATATAAATATTAACATTTCCTATAATGTTGCAAATTCTCTGCAACTGTTCTGAATCAAAATTGTTAAATTATTATTATTTTTTTGTTTTGTTTTGTATTTTTTTTCTAAATTGAATTCCTGATGACAAGTCACTTTATCTCACTGATGTTCAATAATATTTCTCACCAATAACAATAATAATAAAAACTTTACTAGGATGCGTCTGTATTTAGCAAGAAAAAAAAAAAAAGAGTTGATGCCAATCTCTATATAGAATATTTCTATTAAATAATTTATAATTGCTGATGATAAATTGTTCATAAAAGCTGGATAAACTGTGAGATTAAGTAATTTCTCTCCATCCAAAGAAGAAAAAAAATGGCAGAACGGCAGTTAATGACAATAAATAAATAATAAATCATCTCAAAAGTTAAATTCATTGGTTACTACGGCTTTGTTAATCACAGCTAGGATTATTTTGGGATGCAGGATCTGTAATTGTCGGGTAAACTGCTGAGATAAACTGTGTCTCCAAGGGCAACACGGAGGATCTGGACTGGATTTCAGGATTTAGCCCCGACTCTGCAGACTAACCTCACTTCCACAAATGCAGCTGTTTTTCTGTTTGTCTTCCACTTTTAAACTACTGTGCATGACAGGGGCAATAAAAATGTTAATGCAACGTATAAATATCTGTGAATATATTCATGCATAATAAAACGGGGGGGAAATATTAAACTCAGCCATTCTAGCTGCTGTTTTGTAGTTTTCTGTGAAATAAAGAACTCACTGCAGATAAAATAACTAATAACTTTTTATAGTGAGAGTTAAACTGCAATATGTGATCCTGGAGGATGGAAACAGCAACCATGGTTTGTGAGGAAATAGCCAATTAACCCAAGAGGCCAATTGGTGATTTTCTCATTATTAATACTACGGCTCTGAAGCGCTCTGCAGAGCCACAGAGGAACTTATCACCCCCCCGATCTCGTCAAAGAGAGGCCGGGTATTACAGGGCTTCTTCTTGAGGTCCGGGCAGCCATGCAGATGTGTAGGTTTCCGATCTGAATGCAGGGCAGCTATCCACACATTCTCTCCTCGGTGATGGCCAAATGCCACACGGGCCCAGAGGCGGCGGCTACAGAAACACCTTCTATTGAATACATCATCTTTACGCTATGTAGGATGCTGAAAGACAGACGCATTACGGCGTAGAGCATGTTGGTATGCAGAGCCCACTCTGTGATGGGTATTTTTGGAGTGCAGCGGACCTTGAAAAGGATTTCAGTCACTGTCAGCTGCATAATAATGTTGAAGAAAAAACATTGTCCAACTACTTAAAAGAAAACCTGCTCAAAGCTGCCCTGAGGTTAGTCAGCATGTGGAATGTGTTGGCGAATTCAGAGCAGTGAACAGAAGGAAACAATGAAAGTCCTGTTTTTGCATCAGTTTCTGCTTTTGGACTCATATGTTGGAGAATTTCTGGTTTGTGGAGTAAAAAACTGTTTTTTTAAAGAATAATTTTAGCATTTAATATTAATCCTCTGGGAATTTTCACTTTTAAAGCAGTTTAGCTTACCTCGTTTAATATCACAACCACACCAGTGGGATTTTATAGTTATTTTTTCATTTTGACACACTATTAAAGGATAATTTTCTTTTTTTTCAACCTGGATCTTATTTCTATATGTGCATTTACTCCGGTAAAATTTCTGCATCATTTTGAGTCCTTTGGAAGATATCACGTTGAGTCGCCCTTCAGTGTACGTCCAGTCTAATGGCGGAGACGGGGCAGTCACTATATAAGACATCTGCAGTAAAACTCTTTGATTTTCGCCAACACTTTAAGTAGAATGAACGAACGAACCAGTACTATTGTCCTGTGAGTCCAGATTTAGCATTCCTTTAGTTATCAGGATGTTCTACACACTTTTTGGGGCCCAGACACCAACAAAAACACAATTTGTGAAACTCTGAACTCACAGGATTAAGTACTTATTAGTTCGTTCATTCTACTTAAAGCGTTGATGAAATCAAGGAGTTTTTGCTGCAGATAATGTCTTATAGACCAATCAGGCCAAACGCCACAACTAGATCGTCCACCATTGCTGGGGGGTGTCTCTGTACGTGTGATTAGAACAGATGAGAATCAGACTTTTTTCTTAACAACATGGAGGAAATCTGGAAGGACGTCACATTCCTGGTTGTTGGAACATCAGAGGAAAACTTTAATGTGGTAATAAGTGAGTAAGAAGATCACGGACATTTATTTCATGAAGATTTCTGCCGTCTGTGACAAAAGTGGACGGTGCTGCTCAGTCCACTGATGTCAGTGTGTTCGTATCGGGAGGAATATATATATATATATAAATATATACTTATCTATTTAAGTTGTTTGGCCAAAATATGGCTCCACCCTTCCTCCTTCGTCTCTGTCTGTGAAATACACTTTTAATGTATTTTGGTAATTAGCGTAGACTTTAATACTAGTGAAGGGATAACCAAATACGGACATCCTTTTTACTTCTGTAATGGAAATTAGGCACAGAAAAAACAAGCAAACTTATATTTAACACAAAATTTGTTATCTTTAAGTGGCGAGTGGAACATATTTCGCTTATATAAACCTTGAGTTGACTTTTGGAACATTTGAAAAGCATGATACAGCTATTTTAGAGGAAATAAAGTGCAAAAAGATGTCAAGAGGGAACACATCATCATCATCATCACCAGAACGGCTGTAGTTTTACAGTGCTTTAGGAAAGTAGATGATTATGGTCCACTGAGTCACTGTATAATTATAGGTTGTTATAGGTTATTTTGCTGGATCCAATCGGATACTCACACGGCCTTGTAATGAGACTTTGCTGCCATCTTGACCTAATCAATAACGTGGGTCAGTGGTCAGCTGTAGGGACACAGACAAAAATGTGATGACCCGTAAAATTACTGGTACAAATAAAACCTCCATTTCAGACGTCAAACATACCGACGTCAGCATGATGGCCCGATGCAGCACCACAAACCTTTACCCCGGTTATTCCAACGAAATAAAGACAGCCGTGACCTTTGTCCCCCATCTGCCCAGCAAGGCAAACAGCACCGTGCCCACCTTGCAGCTAAATCATAACAGCATATTTGGACCCCCGTGCAGAAAGGTCTCTTTAATACAAGCAAACTTTGACCTCAGTCCAGATAGATTCAAGGTGAGACACTTCAGGCATATAGTGAAAAATTTAACTAACTGGTATCACCATGAAACTTCCCTGGTTTATTCCTCACACCAGGACTGTCATTTTTTGTGTTGCAAGTTTTCTGAAATTTTTTGTGTAAATATGCAAATGACGTGTTACTGTATATAGAAAAAAAATGGGCTAATTTGCATAAATTTTTAAGGAAATAAACTAAACACAAGATTAAAGCAGGTTCAAAGTTCCTTTTGAATTTTTTTTCACATATTAAAGCCAAAAGTTTTTACAGAGGGGATTTTGGATATCTCTAATTATCATTTCACGATATATTACTATATATATACTGTCAACCAGAAAAAACTAATTTTTTGGCTTATTTTTTGGGATGAAATGTTCTATAAATCAGGCTGTGAATGAGATATCAAAAAATGCTTCAGTAAAAACTTTAAAAATACAGTCAGGAGCAAAACTTGAAAGTTTGGTTTCTGTAAGTTAGGGATGGGCTATACCGAAATTTTTCATGTCGATACGATACCAGTAGTTTATGGCACTTTTTTTTTTGTGATACCGATATCTATCTGATACTTTTTGTCCTTTAAAAGAAAATCACATGATTGTACATTTTGCATTAATATCTCGAATACAAGGGTATTAGATATAAGTAAAACCTGACAACAGAAGTACTGGAAAGAGAAGCTTTTAAACAATAATAAATGATAGTGATGATAAAATTAAACAAAAATAGATTAAAAACCTTTTTCAATTATCAAATACTGAACATAATATATACTAACTAAAATATTCAAATTTATTAAGTGGAAAATGTTAAAATATAAAATGTAATAGTAATATTACAAATTTACCAAAACATAATGTAAAATAACCTGCATTAAACCACTGAAAGACAACAAAAAATCATCATCATCATCACTAACAGTAGCAACATTATCATGACATCTGATAGGCTACAATGATAATAAGTATGTATACCACTTCAGGATAAGTATTAGTAACCTTAGATAAATCTTTAAATACCTGTAAAGATAGAAACTGTTAATATACCCTGTAAAAGATAGAGACTGTTAATATACCCTGTTATATAAGCTAGAATTTGTCACTTACACCCCCCCTGTCATAAGATCAAAATATTTTGTACCCCCCCCCTTGATTAATAAAGTAAATTCTATTAGGCTACCACCATCATGTGATACAAAGCTGGAATCTGACAGGCTACCACCTCATGTGTTCCGGAAGCTAGAATCTGATAGGCTACACCATCATGTGACACAGAAGCTAGAATCTGATAGGCTACCACCATCATGTGACACAGAAGCTAGAATCTGATAGGCTACCACCATCATGTGACACAGAAGCTAGAATCTGATAGGCTACCACCATCATGTGATACAGAAGCTAGAATCTGATAGGCTACCACCATCATGTGACACAGAAGCTAGAATCTGATAGGCTACCACCATCATGTGATACAGAAGCTAGAATCTGATAGGCTACCACCATCATTATACAGAAGCTTAGAATCTGATAGGCTACCACCATCATGTGATAACAGAATCTGCAATCTGTTATGCTACCACTATCATGCTATCACAGAAGCTAAAATTAGAATCTGATACTGCTACCAGATTCTTATCTGGCTGGTATCAAAGTATCGACTCCAAGGTATCGATATGCCCTTCCCTACTGTAAGTGCTCCTTATGTGGAGATTTTTAACCCAGAGTAAGAGAAAAAACTCATATCGAGAAAATGGCAACTTTAGCTGCATTTTGATGGGATTTGGGTGCATCAGACAACGTATCATGAAATAAACCCCTAAAATGTTTATTTTGGACGTGTTTTTTCAACACTAGTCTGAAAGAAAACATGTTGAAGGAGGAAAATTGAATGAAAATATCTAAACTAACCAGGTGATGAGAAAAACGGGGGTTTGCCTGTAGTGTTTTAACCTTAATTATAACAGATTAATTTTGCAATTTGTTGCGGCGTCTATGATGGACACAGCAAGAAAAGAAAAAGTTGTGCTTTTATCTATAAAGAACAGATCCACGGTAAAAGGAGAGCAAGGCACCAAAATATGATGTAGCAGAGTCAGAAAACTGCTGACTTGGATGTCAGTGATAAACCCCCACATATGCACATCATCTCTGGTGCAGTTAAATGGTTTTGATTCGATGTGGATGCAGCGGTGTAAAAGCTCATCGCCTCAGGCTTCAAACCATCACTACTCCCCTCCGGCATTTCAACAACATTTTGAAAGACTTATCCTTGGTTTATCCTTGCAGCCTCACGCAGGTGAAACATCCTGCCAGTCCCAGACTGTCTCTGTCGTAGGTAGAATAGATAACAATGCTCTGCTCGTCACTTAATAATGCTCCTCGTCTCCGTCTTTATCCAAACCTGCTCGTGGACGCGTGTGTTGGGTCAGTAACGCCAAGTGGCAGGTGATTACTTACCTCGCTGATTGCAGGCTGTCATGTCACACTCGTGCGGCGTGTTCCCAGCATACCCAACTCTGTTCCTAATTACACGCTTGGCTGGGGATTAGCTTGTCAAAGAGGGGGCTTCGATCTGGCAGGAGACGAATTACCATCTGTAAACCCGTGCACACAGAGAAATTTCCACCAGTGACCCCCAGGTCATCACTTACAGCTTGTAAATGGGGATGTCTAATTTCCGTAATACTCCCAACACATTTTACAGATTAGAATAGAGAAACAGACAACAATCCACAGCAGAGGTCACAGAGCTGATCTACCAGTCCCAGCTAATGGAATTCACTAAAATGCTTTGACTTCAGTTGACTCATAAGCAGCACGTACCCTTAAGAATTTGCTCATTTTGTCATGTAAACATAATTTTAGCACCCAAAGCTTTCTGGTTTTTGCTTTAAAGCAGCTGTATCAGCTTTCCAAACGTTCCAAAAGTCAAACACAGGCATTTAAAAGCTACATATGTTCCCATCGCCACTATAGAAACTAACTTGGTGTGAGTATTGTTTTTTTATGCGTCTAATTTACTACAGGAAGTAAGATTTAGTCTTCATGGGTCATATCGTATGTATACGTACAAGCCAGCGTTAGCCTGTTGTTACTGTTAGCATACGGTCCATCAGTTTACTCAACAATCAAACCGTAAACAACTTGCAGATTTATAACTTTATATTTTATTTGTTCTGTTGGCAGAATTTCTATCTGCCAGTGAAACAAGTGACATTTTCTTGATAAGATTTCTTGGAAAAAGATGCATTTGTCTTAAAACAAGTTCCTATATCTCACTGAAATGTTTCTATTTAGGTAATTTTGTCTTATTTTGAGTGTGATGAGATATTTTGACTAGAAATTGGAAAAATATACTTGGTAAGATTTGAGTTTTTGCAGCGTTGACATCTGGCTGCCAGATATCAGATACTAGCAGGTATTAACCAACATGTGTCTAATTCTAATGTTTCTAACAACTTGGTAACTTAACCAACATAAAACCAGACATATTATAAGCAGCTTTAAAGCAAGTCAGTCTGTAGCAGCAGCAGCTGCACTGTAGTCACATGACTCTGAAAGGGATGCTGGGAAATGAAGTTCTTCAACAATAACAAGGACTTTTCTACATGCTGAATAAAGAGAGAAAGAATTACACACAATTACAGGGATTTTTAAACATGCCAGACTAATGGAACAAGATCTCACGAGATTTCTAGTAAAAATATCGGTTCGATAAAACTAGTACTGATATTTTCCAATATCACATTTTAATAGCGATATTGGCCGATAACTTTATTTATAAGAACATTTAAAAACAACAAATGTTGACCTAAGCTGTGCAACTAAGAGAATTAAAATACAGAGAAAATAGAAGTTGAAATATAAAGAATAAAATCAATAAAATCAGAGCTGAATAAAACAGATAAATAGATAAAGAAAACACTCCACCCTCATAATTTGCTTCTTTTTTTTCCAGATTCAATATCATTTTTTGGTTAGATAATAACAAACAAAGCAAGTTGTGACAAATACGTACATTTCAGCAACCCAAAGAAAGGGAGGCACCGGCTTATATGCCAGCTTATCCCAGTGTTTATTAAATGAGTTAAACTGTGTTCAGCAACAAACTCAAACCAAACTTATTCAACCAGGAAAAGTGAACTATTTTCCTTCTTTCTTTTCCTCCTCTACTCATCCTAAAATAAACCTCATAATTATAAGTCAGCCTCACATCAGTCAGTGTCCCACAATCATTGAATTTTCCATTTTAAACTCTTTTTTTCAGACAGTTTCAGCTCATCACTGAGCTTATTCCATAATTTGACCCCCAAAACCGACACATCTTTTTTGACATTAGTTACTTTGACAGTCTTAGAGATAAATGCTCCTTTCAAGTTCATATCTCCTTCTGTTCTTCAGCCAACAAAGAGCAGCTGGTCTGCAGATCTCAGCGATCTAGATGAGATATGTCGGGTTAAAATCTCAGAGAGATCAGAAATGATAAATCTGTCAGCTATCAGTCAGATCAATCCATAGTCAAAGAAAAAAAAACCCACAATTCTTAATGGTATTCTACCTGATCTGTTAGGATGGGGGTAGAATATTTAACGATGGATAAACTGGATTTTATGAAATGTTCTCTTGATAGACAGGCCCCGCCCACACTTGCCTGTATCGGGGCGGTGCTGCAATCAGGGCTTTTCATTTTGGTCCCAGCTCTGCAGTCCTGCTGGTTTTCAATGTGTTCCTGCTCCAACACCCCCGACTCAAACTCACTGGATCCTGCAGCTTATGAATTTCTGCACAATGACTGGTGATTTTCAGTCAGGTGTGTTGGAGCAGGGAAACATCTAAAACCTGCCGGGCTGCAGCCCCCACGCATCCAGACTGAGCAGCAGTTTGTGCATCATGCATGTTTGATTTCGGCCCAGCATTAGAGGAAAAACTGCTGCTCAGAGATATTTGTATGATTCCAACCTCATGTAAACTGCATTGAAGGGCAGCTGCTCAATGAATAAAACAGTAAATTCGATCTCACCTGAAGCTTTAGCCTCCAAGCAAAGATTGCTTATCATGCACTGAATCATCAAGCACATTGATTATTGGATGATTTCTAAGATGAAGCAACATCTGCAGATAACTGCGAAGGCTTCCATGTGCCACAGAAATAAATAAATTCAGGTTACGACACAAAAATGTAACCAAATGGGTTATTATAAACTGTATCGGCTGATTTTGTACCACATTTTGAAAAATAATTGTATAAAGTATTAAAAAAAAAAAAAAAAACAGTGAGTAAGCCAGACAGGAGAACTCAAAAACCAAGGACATACAGCGGGGAGAAAAAGTGTTGAACAGGTCAACATTTTTCTCAGAAAATATATTTCATGTAGAGCTATTGACGTGAAATTTTCATCAGATGTCGGCAACAACCCAAGTAATGCACACATACAAAGACATCTGAACATTTGTGTCCATAAATGAAGTTATGTGTAATATAGTGAAATGACACAGGGAATAATTATTCAATACACTTATTGAAATTTATTCAATACCATTTATTGAATCACCAAGAAAGGCTTTTGACTTTGTTGGTGGTTCCAGCCTCCAGACGCCTCCTGTATGGAGAAACCAGTGGAAAACGTTGCTCAGGTGTGATTTTGGTTCATTCTTCCACACAAATGCTTTCAAGTCTTCAACGTTCGGGTCTCTTCTGTCAACTTGAATCTTCAGTTCTTTTGGGTCGGGTGATTGACTGGTCCGTTTTAGCAGCTTTATCTTCTTCTTCTTAAAGCAGGTGAGTGTTTCTTGGCTGTGTGGTGGGACGGTCGTCTTGCTGAAAGATCCAGCCTCTTTTCATCTTCAGGCTCAGACACAGATTCTGGTCCAGAATGTCTCTCTACTTTTCTCCATTCATTTTTCCTTCAGTGATGTGAAGTCTGCCAGTACCACATGCTGAAAAACAGCCCCCACCATGATGTTCCCACCTCCAAACTTCACTGTTGCTCTGGTGTTTTTGGTGCCATTTCTCCTCCAAACATGTTGTGTCTTATGACATCTGCAGAGTTCAGTTCTGGTCTCATCTGACCAGACTATGTCTTCCAGAATGTCATGGGTTTGTCCAGATGTTGTGTTGCAAACTTCAAACCAGCATCAACCTGCTTCTTCTTCAGAAATGGAGTCTTGCGTGGTGTGCGTGCATGAAGGCCATGGCGGTTGAGTGCATTCCTTCTTGTTTTCTCTGAAACAACTGTACCTGCTGGTTCCAGGTCTTTCTGAAGCTCTCCACGAGTGGTCCTGGGCTGTTGGAGAACCTTTCTGATGATTGTTCTGACTCCTCTGTCTGAAATCTTGTGAGGAGCACCTGGCCGTGGCCGCTTTATGACCATGCCGTGTTCTTTCCACTTCCGGATGATGGTCCCAATGGTGCTCACTGGAACTTTCACAAGTTTACAAATGCACCTGGAACCAATTCCTTCGGTGTGTTTGCAATAATAAGGCTGCGTAGGTCTTTAGACAGCTCTTTGCTTTTACCCATCATGCAATGCTTCTTGTCTGAAACCTTGGTGATGAGAAACCTTTTTAAAGGCATCAGTCAGGACTAAAGCAGCTGATATTACTTTGCTCTGATAGGGGACAGGATTACTTTCTAAATACTGACAGACTCCAGCTGCTTTCTTGGCTTTCAGATCTTTTTGTCTCCATTTCTTCATGTGTTCAATACTTATTCCCTGTGTCATTTCATCATATTACACATAATTTAAGGACATAAAGGTTAGGATTTCTTTGTATGTGTGCATTACTTGGGTTGTTGCCGACATCTGGTGAAAATTTCTTGTCAGTAGATCTACTAGAAATATATTTTCCGAGAAAAATGTTGACGTGTTCAATACTTTTCCCCTGCATAATGTAAGTAAAAACAGTCAAACTAAAAAGCAACTAAAGCCTTGAATCTCAGATAATTGATTCTGTTTTATTATTCTTTGGTTTTCTTGCATTTGAGCTTTTTATGATCCAGCACATCTGTCACAGGAATTATTTATGGTCAGACAAATTAAACTTCTACCATTTGCATTTGCCTCAAATTTGATTCCACTTTGTTTTCTGGGCAAAACTTGATTGTCTTTCTCAGAAATTATGCATTTCAAGTCATTTTGTTGCTTGTCATTCCTGCACTGTAGAGATAAATTAAAATTTGTGATTTAATGGACGCATCTGTTAATGAATGATGGAAAGTGTGTGTGTCCTTATGAGTGTGTAGGAGATGATTAAAACTACTTGTTGCCAAACTATTTGTCAAAAATTCACTTTTCCACAGATTTTAATTGAAGGAGGGAGTTTTTTTTTTTTTAGTTTCAAGTGGAAGTAAATGAGCTTTGTTTTCTGATCTCCAGACACTCACGTGAAACCACAGAGCAATTTTTCACCAGTGGACAATCTATAAGGTCATCCCATCAATTCTTGTCAGCTTAGGTAACATCATTTCAGATTAGGCCGGGGCTGCTTCGGAGAGGGCGCTAACACGATCACGGGGTGAAATGTCACAACAAATCTCAAGTTGCACCTCTTTCAGTGCAAAGAAAAGGAAAAAAAAATCCAATTCTGTCTTTATTTTCAGAAGAAAGATGATCACCTTGTTGCTCTGAAGCCTCACGCTGTCAACACAGTGACAAAACCTGCACTTTCACTCTGGAAAATCAATTACTCACAAGAAAACGAGTCCACACATGTAGACCGGTTTTTCTGTGCCTCCTGGTCTTTTGTCATGAGGTTGTTATTCAATTTGTCCCCCCCCCCCCCCCCCCCCATCTCACTGATTGTACTTTGTGTGGTTCACGTTACCTCAGGGGGTAGTTAATGGCAGTATAAATGAAAATAAAAAATATAGGAAGCCGCAGAGATTCCAGGAAATGGGAAAGATACAGTCTGAACCCAAGGAGGGCCTAAGGCACCGCATGTTCTACGTGAACTGTGACTAACGGCTCACAAACAGACTTACGCACACACAAAAGCATCTACAACCCCAGTAAGATATTCTGCACATTGTGTGGTGAACTAAAGCTTTGTTTAATATAAAAATTGCTGGCTGTCGCCTTTAGCTTAACCTTAAAATAAATGAAGAAAAACATCTTCCATCACTGTCAGAATACACGGCAGAAGAATTCATCACACTGCAGGCGTCATGGTATGAAACAATGCTCTGCAGCATGTTTATTTCATCCTTGGTTTGTCCCTTAAGCGTTGGTATTTATATTCCGTGTAGCCCACCGTGCGCGCATTGTCTCTATTTAATTAGTGGGTAGAGTTTTAATGCATTAAACCTCCACCTCATTATCTTGTCTTAGCCTTTTTGTGGTTACAGATTCAGCAGAAGGCAACCCCTCATATCCACCACCTAGAGGCAGCACACGAAACAACTTACTCACTGCTGTTGACTACACTTCCTCTGTTCACACATGACAAGTGTAAAAATAGCTCCATGTCAGAAACACTCATGATGAACGCTCGCCGGCCACTTTATTAGATACAGCTGTTCAATCGCTTGTTAGAATAAATATCTACTCAGCCAATCACATGGCGACCTGTTGGAGTTCAAACTGAGCATCACACTGCAAAAACTCAATTACCAAGTATGTTTTTCTCATTTCTAGTCAAAAAATGTCATCACACTCAAAATAAGACTAAAATACCTAAAGAGAAACATTTCAGTGAGATATAGGAACTTGTTTTAGGGCAAATGCATCACATTTTAGGAAATTTTGTCAAGAAAATTTCAGTTCTATCGACAGATTTTTAAAAAAATTTTTATGTATTTATTTTTTTCTTATTGCAAGCAAAAAAAAAATCTTGGCCTACAAAAATAAATAAATAAAAAATAAATCTTTTCCACTCTTAAAATAAGTAAAAAAAAAAAAAAAAAAATCTTGTAATAAGCAAAAATAAAAATCTGCCACTGGAAAAAATGAAATTTTCTTGATAAGATTTCTTGAAATAATATTGTTGTGTTACACACATAAATGAATCAAAAATTTGTTTCTGTCTCAAAACACCTTAACAAACTATTGAATATTGCATTAGCGGAGATATAATTATCACTCATATAAAATGTTTTTGTCCTTTTCAACAGTTTTGAAAGGTTGACAGTGAAATTTGACTTGTGTTCATTGCATTTATTGGAAAAAGATCAATAAGTCTTGGGATGAAAATAATGTTATTCATAATTTCATATTGGACAAATGAAACAATATGAAGATAAGTGCTTAACAATGAAGATATATTTTTTTTAATGTCAATTACAGTGTATCTGAAAAGAATAATTTGTCTTTTTTTTTCGTCACACCAAAGGACAAATTCATGGTGCTGTTCAGTTAAAATGTCCAAATAAACAGTTTAAAGAATGGACAATATCAGGGATCCCTTATATTTTCTCAAACATCAGATTTCACTCTACATAAATATATGCTTTTTTTTTTTTTTTTTTTAAAAATGCTCTTTTTACTGCCTATTTGTCAACAACCCATGTCCAGACTGGTCTCCATCCACCTCTGAAAAACAATTCTATCATCCAAAGCACAGTAACATGAATACTACAAAAACTCACATTTAACAAACAAGAAAAAAAAGCACAAAAATTAGGTAAACGTTGCTTAAAAAGAGGAATTTATCTGCCAATAGAACAAGAAAACTAGGCTTTCTAAAACAAAAAATATCTAAACTCAGGAACTAATAGACAACTTAAAATCATTATATTCTCATTAAAGGTACAGTGTGTAAGAATTACATCTAGTGGTAAAGATGGGTATTTGAAAGAGAAGATGTTTTCTTTCAAATGACTTTATATTCCAGCACTGTAGTGAATGTATGGTGGCCGTTAGTTGCCAAAATTCCCCCAGACATAAAGATGTTTTCATCTGTGAGTGGATCCACTGGTCTCAGGTGTAGCTATGACTGGACTATGAGGAACTATTTTTAGGGCATTTCTTATCCAAAACAGTCTCTAACTCCCCTTAAACAAAGCTGGTATAGCAGCTTTAAAGTTCAGAGGGTTCTTACTTCACACATATTGTTTTGTCCATTCAGGGACACCGTAGTAAAATTGGCAGACCAAATATGGCAGCCTCCATCTGTGCACCGCCCAGCAAGTAGATATAATGACTCATTCTTAGAAAATAAACACATAACAGTTATTCTAGTGCAGCGATTACACATCAATTGAAATACAGTTTTGAATTATATATCACATTTTTCTGCCTTTGACCTTTTATTTTTTACACACTGTACCTTTAATATTAAGCCCCTTTTTATTAATGTAAATACAATTTGAGATTAACCGAACCTTGGGTGACAGGGCCTTCTCAGTCGCCGCCCCCACCCTCTGGAACTCCCTCCCACAGTTGATCCGAGACTCCAACGACCCAGCTACCTTTAAGTCACACCTTTAAGACCTTCTTGTTTCAATCTGCCTTTAGCACACCCACTCAAAACTCCTACTACTGAATCAACTTTTATCTGTTTTTAAATTAATTACACGTTCCTGTGCTTTTTTGTGATTTTATCTTGTTTTACTGTTTTTATCTGACTTGTACAGCTGCTTTGAGATCTTTTAAAAGCCTTATAAATAAATGTATATTATTATTATTATTATTATTAATTTTCTCAAAAACTAACTAAATGCTAATAGCAACATAAGCATATAATAGGCACATTTTATTGAAATCAGTACAATATACCAAAATCTATTAAACTTTTCTTAATTGAATGGTATTAAATGAAGAAAATTTGGTTAAACGTCTTCATATAAGCAGGATTTACAGAGCCTATGTGTGTTGGAGGAATTCCAACCTGATTTGTGATTGTTAAAGCCAGCTGGTTGTTTGCCGCTGAACTCGTGACTGCCTGCATGACCGCCTAAACAATCAGCTACCTGTCCAAGGTTGAACTGCAGATGACAGTAATTTGAGCATTTGAAAAAAAGTTGGCAGTCAAGTATCTTCTATCACTGCGGGAGTGTGCGTCTCAGATGAAGCGTAAAATGAAGTGAGTCTTATTCCATTTCTGTGTTTCATGCACTTGTGTGAAGCCTGTTTTGCTTCATTATGTTTCCAAGGTTTTCTGTCTGCATGAACATGACTGTCTCTTTTATGCCTGGTGAGAAAACACAGAAATATGTTTTGGACCAGACTGCATGCCATAAAGAAGGAAAAAAGAAAGGATGACATCGCATGTCCACAAAGTAAACTTCACAATAACACGGGTCACCTTTCTGGGGAGTAATTAACACCCAGAGTCTGGAACTGAAGGCAGACCGTGGTCCCAAACTGAACTGATGAGCCACATTTTTGGAGCTCGCTTGGAAACGGAGTGCTAGTGAGGATTTTCCTGTTGCTCTAGTTTCCTCCCAAAGCTAAAAGCATGTCTTTTTTTGATAATTGGTGAATCTAAATGAGCCACAGGTATGAAAGTGTGTTGTCTGTCTTTGTGTGAGGCTTGTTGGACTCGTGGCCACCGGCAGCTGGAGGAAGCAACTCTGTCATACATGTTGAACTGATGCAGGAATAAACAACAATAAACTAATGTAAATGAAATGAATAAGGGACCTTAACGCATTAATAAGGATTAATTAATCATGAAAAAAATGAACACGTTAAATTAATTAACGCATTTAATCGCAGTTTGCAATAGAAGCAAAACAGAACCTTTGTTAAGGGTGATTTTCTGGTAGAACCAATTATGCTGACGGACACTGAAAAACTCCACAACTTTGTTGCTATATTTAGCAATTTTTAGGCCCCTTTGATAACTTCTTAGCATCAACTGTAGGGGGTAGCTAATGTCTAAAATAAGAGAGAACCATTGTTTGGAAGCAGCTTTGGGTCTCCCTTGTGAAGCAGCAGCTTTCTTTCCCCAGCCTCAATTTCTCTGCAATAAAAGCTTAAAGGTACAGTATGTAAAAAATCAAAGGCTAATGGCAGAAAAATTTAATATATAATCCAAAACTGTGTTTCTATTGATGTGTAATCACTGCACTAGAACAACTGATATAGGTTTATTTTCTTAGAATGAGTCATTTATATCTACATGCTGGGTGGTGCACATATGAAGGCTGCCATATTTGTTACACCATTTTTAATACAGTGTTCCTGAATGGACAAAACAATATGTGTGAAATAAGAACCCCTGAACTTTAAAGCTGCTATACCAGCTTTGTTTAAGGGGAGTTAAAGCACTCTTTGTGATCAGTAATGTCTTAAAAGATATAAAAATTAGCAACTCATAGTACACCTGAGACCACTGGATCCACTCAGATAAATACATCTTCATGTCTGGGAGAATTTTGGCCACTTACGGCCACCGTACATTCACAACAGTGCTGGATTATGAAGTCATTTGAAAAAAAAAATCTTTATAATACCCATCTTTACCACTAGATGTCAGTAATTATTTCATACTGCACCTTTAAAACTCGGAGCTAAATGTATGCAAAATAAATAATGCCAAAAGTATTTGTTCACCCGCCCAAATAATCAGAATCAGGTGTTCCATCACTTCCATGTCCACAGGTGTATAAATGAAGCAGCTCGGCATGCAGACTGTTTCTACAAACATGTGTGAAAGAATGTGTCACACTCAGGAGCTCAGTGATTCCAGCGTGGAACTGTGATAGGATGCCACCTGTGCAACAAACCCAGTGGTGAAATTTCCTCGCTCCTAAATATTCCACAGACAACTGTCAGCTGGATTATAAGAAAATGGAAGTGTTTGGGAACGACAGCAACTCAGCCATGAAGTGGTCGGCCACGTAAACTGATGGAGCGGGTCAGAGGATGCTGAAGCGCATAGTGAGAAGAGGTGGCCAACTTTCTGCAGTCAATCACTACAGACCTCCAAACTTCATGTGATCTTCAGATCAGCTCAAGAACAGTGACAGAGAGCTTCATGGAATGGGTTTCCATGGCGACCAGCTGCATCCATCCATTCATCACCAAGTGCAATGCAAAGCGTGGATGCAGTGGTGGAAAGCAGCCGCCACTGGACTCTAGAGCAGTGGAGGCGTTCTCTGGAGGACCAATCACGCTTCTCCATCTGCAATCTGATGGAGGAGTCTGGGTTTGCTGGTTTCCAGGACAACCGTACTTGTCTGACTGCATTGTGCCAAGTGTAAAGTTTGGTGGAGGGGGGATTATGGTGTGGGGGTGTTTTTCAGGAGCTGGGCTTGGCCCCTTAGTTCCAGTGAAAGGAACTCTGAATGCTTCAGCATACCAAGACATTCTGGACAATTCCATGCTCCCAACTTTGTGGGACCAGTTTGGAGCTGGCCCCTTCCTCTTCCAACATGACTGTGCACCACAAAGCAGGTCCATAAAGACCTGGATGCAGAGTCTGGTGTGGAGGAACTGGACTGGCCTGCACAGAGTCCTGACCTCAACCCCATAGAACACCTTTGGGATGAATCAGAGCGGAGACTGAGAGCCAGGCCTTCTGGTCCAACATCAGTGTGACCTCACAAATGTGCTTCTGGAAGATGGTCAAAGATTCCCAGAAACACTCCTAAACCTTGTGGACAGCCTTCCCAGAAGATGAAGCTGTTCTAGCTGCAAAGATGGACCAACGTCATGCTGAACCCTCTGGATCAGGAATGGGACATTACTGAAGCCCATATGTGAGTCAAGACAGGTGAGCGAATACTTTTGGCAATATAGTGTAGGCAAGTGAAACATATTTTGCATAAGGCATAAGTTTCGGTGGCATTCCAGACAAATATCAGTTTCATCATGTGTGGCTGGTGTTGATCAGGTCTTTCTTTAACCTGATCACCTTTTTTTACCTTTTATTGTTGCTAATTCAGGATTTCACATCAGAGTTTTTTAAGTCAAATCTTTTGGCTCATAAACGATCACAAAGTAACTGCTTGAGCGCTGGTTAAAGCCTAAATTACACAAAAATAACTTATTGACTTTAAATAATTTGTTCCCCCCAGTTTAAAAATCCCATCTGCACCCCCAAGCCAGTTTAATAGTTAAAGTATTTAAATTGATCAACTTTAACTTTAGCTCTGTTCAGTTTTGGCCAGGGATACATTTTATTTCTTTTTCTACTTTCTTAAAAAGTTGAAATAGAATAAAATACATTTGGTCAGACAGTAATAAAGCTTGAGTTTACAATTTAAACATTTGTGTCTATTATTTCATTCAGTTGTCCCTGAAAATCTATTTAAATAAAGAAAATGTTACATTTGGGGCAGTTTTTATAATGTGATTAATTGAGATTAATTAATGCATTTACAAAACCTCTAACTGATTAGATGATTATTTTTTTTAAATCAAGTTTTTATTTTTTTGTTGATTTTGTGTTGCTTTTTCCACAAAAGCACCATCCTTACGAGTTACATCTCTCTGTAAAGGTGACAAATCCGGTTTCCAATGATCTATAATACAACATTTGGTTTTACTGAAGAGGAGAAATGATCAACCAAACACAGATTTCTCTACTTTCTGTGCCCAGCTTCTTTTTTTTTTTGTGCATTCTCTTTAGTTTTTGCTTCCCGTCCTTTTTTCACACCTGGATTCTGTTACAGATGATCTCACACCTGGATCATGTTAGTCACCCTCCCCCAGAATAAACACCGCCATGTTTCCTGTGTCCAATGCTTCATTGTCAAATGCAATAACCCTGCATGCCAACTTTAATCCGTCCCTGCTTTGCCTCTGCAGTGCTTTGGGGTTGAACTAAATGCATTTATTTGCCATCCACCTGTGCTCTGCTTGTGAAACTGTATTCAGGTTCTCTTCAAGGCAAACAACTTTAATAACTGAATTACACACTGGAAACTTCATGCAGGTCTGAATTACTCTCTCGTTAAATATAAATGATTCATTGAAAGCTGAATAGTTCACTGTATTACCCCCAAAAAATAACTTTGTTTTGCTGCTGTGGGAATTTTCCTTAAATTGTTCGTAGAATTAATGTCACATTAGTTGTTTGTTGATGTTTGAGCGTCTCATATCCTCCTACCAGGAAAGAAATGTTGCCCAATCACAATTTTTTTGAATTCCCCAATTTTTTAAAGGGTTATGGAAGAGGATTAGGGCCACTGAAGAAAATAAATAAAATTCTGAGAAAAAAGTATTTTTCTCAGACAATAAAAAAGTGATTTTTTTTCTTTTTCTGAAAAAGTCAGAATTCTGACTATTTTCCTTTTTTAGAAATTGAAAAAAAAATCCCAATTTTTATTGTAATGTTTTGGAAAAAAGTCAGATTTCTGAAATTTCCTCAAAATTGAGACTTTTTTCCACAACATCAAAAAATAAAAATAAAAAAAAGGAGGAGATTTTTTTTCAATTTCACAGAGTGGGAATTCTGATTTTTTTCCAGAAAATAAAAAAGGGATTTTTTCATTTTCTGAAAAAGTCTGAATTCTGACTATTTTCTTTTTTCGGAAATTGAAAAAACAAAATTAGTAATTAAAATATTAAAAGTTTTTTTTTAAGTTTTATTTTTAAGATATTGTGTCTTCACTACAGTGGACATCGGAACTCCAGACATGCATAACGTGAATGTGAAGTCATCTTCCCTGTTATTCACAATTTCTACTCGAGGATAATTGATCAACTGCTCATCAAGAAGCAATTTAAATTTAAGAAACGTCAAACAAGCCCCATCATGCTGTTTTGCTTATTTTATTTTATTTTATATTTCTTTCAAACCATATTTCAAAATCAATGTCATGATTTTGTCAAAATTTTTATGTATTATTACTTTTTTCAATTTCAACTTTTTTCACTGACAGATGATTTTTTTTCCTTCTTTATTTGGAGGGTATGAATAAATTTGAAGACGACTCTATATGTGTCTATACATATATATATATATATATATATATATATATATATATATATATATATACTACTCACAAAAACTCACAAATCACTGTGTTTGGAGAACAGAATGATGCAGAATTAATATTTAACCATTGAACAACGTACATGTGCAGTGAAAAGTTTAGAGAAAGTTTAATTTTAGATTAATTCTATCATCATACAAAGAGCCAAATATCCTTAACTTTTTGGGAGTAGTATATATATATATGTCAATGTTTCTATCTAACATTTGTTTACAAGTGCACTGTTTCTCTTTCATGTATTTATTTGAGGTGATTTGTTCTTTTTTATATTAAAAGAGTTGTAAAATTACTTTTCATTGTATTCTTCATTACATTAATCTGGGAGTCAAATGCAGTATCGACCCCAAATATCGGTAGGTTACTGAGTCTGATGAGAAAATATTTGTATCAGTCCTAAAAAATCTATATCAGTCAATCCCTAATGGAGATATTCAGGTTTGCAAAGGTCCTCCACAGAAGACAAATAACTTCTGGTATATGTAGGGATTACATGTTAAGTTTATTAGGGTGAATATGGGTAAACTGGGACACATTCTGAAAATGTAACCTCAACGTAATTTCTGATTATGAACCAAACATCTTCGCCCATCATATGGTACCATTCTATAGCTTAAGATCTCTACTATACTATGTAGAAGAAATAAGGAAATATTGAATACTGTGTGGATGACCCTTCAACAAAAACACACTGACCAAAAACCAAAATTTCCAGGCACTATTGGTAAAGTGGGACGCCACATATTGACAAACTGGGACACTGGCAACATTCAATTTTAATGTAAACACAATAATAACAACAACAACAATTAATTTCTGATGAATATAAATAACAAGGACTTTCATGAACATAAAGAGAACGGGACAAAAAGACACAAGTTAAATCCCGTGAAGAAATTTAACAAATAGTCAGCTATTATTCAAAAACTAAATAAATAGCCTATGTTGGACGATAAAAGAACAAAGACCAAAGGCCAAAAATAAAAGGCTGGAGAACAAAGGCAAAATGTTCTTGTAATCCCCTGGAGAAATGAAAGCACAAACAGCAAACTGTGTGAGGTGGTCATAGTAGTTTTTGTTTTACATCAATTTAAAGAGTACGCAAAACATGTGGGGTGGCGGGGCAAGGGCTACAGTAGCTAGCATAGCCTGTCAAAGCATCACAATCATCATTTTCAGTGTAGCAAGCTTGATTTATGCAATTTAAGTAAATTTGTGTGCCTATAGCTAGACAGAAAAATATGAGGGATGAATAAAATGAGAACTTATTTCCACCGTTAGAATGACTCAAATGATTGTCCCAGTTTGCCAATAAGACATGCTAAAGTGGGACAGTAGCTAAAAAGCATTTTTTTTTAATTAAAAAAAGTAAGACTCAGATAGATGTAATTTTTTTTTAATTATTACACCCCTTACCAAAAAATATCACATCTACAAACTATCCACCAGTTTTCTTAGTTCTAGAACATTGTTCACCTAAAAACGCTGTGTCATTTTACCCACCATCTTGTTTCTCTGCAGACATAGTTGAAGTAGTGAGCCACGCCCCCAGGAAGTGATGTCATCCACACAGAACCTTTTTTATAATCTCATGCTGCCCTATGATGAGCTCAATGATGATTTTTAGTAACAGAAGTGAACACATGTAAAGATAAACATGATTAAGCTTAACTGTCCCACTTTACCCATAGTCACAATAAATGTTCCACACACATACACACAGACATCAGCCAGTTTCTATCCTGCTTCGTCTTTCCGGTGTCACTTCTAGTTTCGGTCTTCCTGGGAACAACAAAGCACTTTTGGCATTCAGCAGTTTAGTGATATTAGCCTGGAAGACCGCATATTAATTTGTGTGATGAAGTGTGCAGACCCCACGTCTGCTCCCGCAGCATCAACCCGATGAGCATGAAGGGAACGTCGGCCGCGGAGGCCCGCAGCTTTCACCGTGACGGACAGCTCAACAGCCGTCATGACAAAACAGTTACATGAACTGAACCAGCCATGAAACGCGGAGACGGATGAGGTGCACGGTGACACGAGGATGTCACAAGAGGCAAAACGGAAAAAAAGGAAAGAAAAAAGTCCATCAAACTATTTTCTCTTGTCAGCTTCTGACATGACAGCGTAATGACATGATGTAGCATGTCAAAGCTTGTTGTGAAATGGGCAGAAAAATGATGGTTGGTGCTTGAAGGTTACAATCCCGTCTCTGCATCTGTGTCTGAAAGCAAACATCAGATAAAATCCCAGTTATTTTAATGGTAAAGTCCCACAAACCTGCAGACAACAGGTTCCACAAAGAGAGCTGCTGGATGTGCAGCTTATTGTTGCTCCGTTAAAGCAAATGGAAAAAAGAAGGAATGTCTTTTCTGCTGCCCTGTTGTTTCTCTCTCCATCTTCTTTGGCTCTCACTGCTTTGCTGGCTTGGGGCCTGATTCTTTATCAATAAACCGATGTTAGTGCTCAATAGCTCAGCAGAAGCCTTGCCCACTGCGATGGTCTGACTAAACACAGCAGGTTTCTTAGTGCTACTTGTTTTCAAAGCCAGCCTGTGGTTTCTGTCTGCATGGGCAGAAGTATTTAGGTTTTGGGATGTGCTTCCATTCATAGAAATAAGTTGCAACAATACGTTTGAATAACAAGGAAGAAAAATGACGAGTTTCTGACAGCAAGAAAAGCAGCTCCACAGTTTGATGTTTGCAGCAGATGAACACCCTCTGTGGTGTGCAGCATCTATCGCACTCAACAATGAGCCTAAATAAAAGCTGAATAACAGTCTTGATTTTTGATGAGTCATGTTCGTTTAAGCCAAAAAAGTGTTTTAAATCACAGAGAATCATTTCAATATTCTTCAAATACTTTCACCCTGGCTCGTGCTAGCTAACACCATGCTGCTAGCATCGCTATGTACAGCAAACTTGGGGCAGGAATATCAAAATCCTAGAGTCGATACTTGGATTTGATATTTCTTGAGTACCACTGTACAGCTATAAAACATGCTATTTGTTTTCACTTCTGAGAGTTTAAGGCAATCAAATGATGTTAAAGCAGCCAGATTCTAGCTTCTGCATCACATGATGGTGGTAGCCAATCAAATATATGATGGTGATGGTGATGATGATGATGACGTTTTTTCAGTGGTTTAATGCAGGATATCCACATTATATTTTGGTAAATTTATAATATTACTACATTTTGAATAAATGTAAATATTCTTCACCTTTACTTCAGTTATTTTTGAACTGAAAGAAGTTTTTAACCCTTTTTTTGTTTGATTTACTTATCAATATAATTTGTTACTGTTTTAAAAGCATTTTTCAGTACTTCTGTTCTTAATATGGCCCTTGCATTCAAGATATCAATACAAACTTTACAACCATGTGATTTTATTTTAACAGACAAAAAGTATCTGTAGCAATATCTATGAAAAAGTACCATAAAGTACTGATATTGTATCGACAGGAAAAAAAATTAGTATCAGCCTTAGACAGATAACCACGCCCCTTCATTTGAATATAAGATCTAGAAAAATTAGTGTAATGAAATGGTACTACAAAATAAAAGTGACCATTTTAAAAATAAATGTGTTCATAACTGAATTGATGAATAGATAATAGTACAATTAATATTTTTAAAAAAATCCGGAAAAATTAATTTTATTGTAAAAATGAATAAATAAAATATTTAATAAACAAAATTAATCAGTTAATTAAAATAAATAATTCATATATTGAAAAATGTTGATTTTATCAATTATTTTATTATTTATTTTATTTATTATGTGGAATATTGAGTCATTTAATTATTTATTTTTATTTATTATTATTATTATTATTATTAAATTCTGACTAAAACATCTCCCCATACACATGCTCTTACTTTGGTGCCATCAAGCCAAATTTTCCACCACATCAGAGTAAAATATGGAGCTGCGTCAGATCTAAGCAAGCCTTCGGTCGATCATATTTCCACGTCTCACTGCCAGGAATTTCTGCCACCTGTCATCCTAAACATGGATGTTTTTGGTTCAGTTTTCTTAGGTTTGTATTATTACTGTAGAATCCTTCAGTGGAGATGTTGGAATGACAGTCAGGTGTAAATATTTACATATGTTTGACCTGTAAACATTGATGGAACAATTATTTACATGCTATAAATTTTTTAAGTAAAATTAATACTTATATTCTGCAGCCCTCTAGATGTTCTGTGGGTGTATTATTTTTTAAAAATAAATCGTCACTATCACAAGTGCAGGTAGAATAACAGCTGCATAACAGGGATGTTTGTTCTGGTCTTTGCAGTCAGCTAGCTAGCAGGAGCAGGGACGAGTCGGTGCAGACGAGGAATCGTGAATGTATTGAATGAATAATTCATGACTTGCACATCACTCATTACAACCAGGGGCTGGTTAAAGAAAGACAGTTACCTACTGAGGTAACAAAATCCTTCCTGATCATCTCTAATCCAGACCTGTCATCACTCAGTGTAGTCGCTTCCATGTCAGGAGACTTTTTTTTTCTTTCATTCAAATGTGTCCATAACTTTGCCGGAACCTGATAAGAAACAAACCAATTCAACCGAATAACGTAATTATGGAAGAGTAGGGCCAATGAAGAAAAAAAAAAAAGAAAAGTTTGAGATTAAAGTCAGAATTCTGACTTTTTTCCAAAACATTACTGCTTTTTTTTTATTTTACAATTTTTTTTTCAATTTCTGGAAAAAAAAACAGAATTCTGAAAAAGGTCACAATTCTGACATTTTTCCTGAACATTTTTTTTTCTCTTTTTTTGAATTTTTATTTGTCTATTTCAGAGAAAAAAAAATCAAACTGAATTCTATGAAAAAAAGTCAGAATTCTGACTTAATTCTAGAACTTTTTTTTCAGATTTTTTTTTTTATTTCTGAAGAAAACAATTTGAATTCTTTACTCCAGAGCATTTTTTTTCTCTTTTTCTGATTTTTTTTTTCAATTTCTGAAAAAAAAATCAGAATTGTGAAAAAAGTCAGAATTTTGACTTGATGCCAGAACATAGTTTATTTTTATTTTTAAGAATTATTTTTAAATTCCTAAAAAAAAAAAAAAAAATCAGAATTCTGATCCAGGACATTTTTTTCTTTTTTTTTTTATTTCTGAAAAAAAAAAAATCTGTATTCTTCATTCAAGAGCATTTTTTTCTCTTTTTCGGGATTATTTCTTTTTAAATTTCTGCAAAAAAGAGAATGCTGAAAAAAGTCTGAATTTTGACTTAATTCCAGAACATTATTCTTTTTCTTTTTTGGATCTTTATTCAATTTCTGAAAAGAAATCAACATTCTTAGAAAAACGTCAGAATTCTCACTTTTTTTCTAGAACATTTTTTCTGGATTTTTTTTTTCTTTTTAAATTTCTGAAAAAGTCAGAATTATGACTTTTTTACAGAAAATAATAAAGGGAGATTTTGACTTTTTATTTCTGAAAAAAAATCTGCAGAAAGAATTATTTTTTCTCAGAATTTTCTTCTTCAGTGGTCCTAATCCTCTTCCGAACATAATAAACGAGACACAGAGGGATCAAACCAACAGTTTGAGAGGAAATGCATCCATTAATAATGGAGGTAGAACCTTGTTAGAAACAGTAAATGAAATAAATTCACACATACAAGAGTAGATAAGAGACAAACAAGCAGAGCGCTGTCCTGTGTCACTGCAGAAAGGTAAGAGCCGGAGTGCTGCTGCCTCTTCTAACCAGTCCAAGAAGAAGGATTTTTATCATTTATTCATGGAGATGGATTCACATTCAGCGTACTTCCGCAGATGTTGAACCAGGGAACAGATAGCAGAGCTTGAAATTAACACCTTCAGGGAAGTCCGCGCTGCCTTTGAGCTGGGAGATTAAAATGTGGGGGAAGAAAACACCAGAGAAGCTCTCAGAGAACGAGATGAAGGCGTTTCCGTTTATAATGCCGTTCACAGATCTCCCTTACAGAGGAGCTCATTTGTATTCCAGCTGCTGCTGGACTTTTGTCTTTACAGCATTCATTTTAATGAAAAATGTGGTCCACATGGCCTGTCATTATTTTCTCCCCCTACTGAACTGCCTCACCGGGCCTCCCCATGTCTGCCATGTCTGACTCTTAACTCCAGGTCAATAAAAGAGCCTGACATGAGATGATCTTACGCCTCCTTCCACAGAGGAGATTAAATGCTGGTTGAAGTGTTGCTGAATGCTACAAAAGGAGCGTAAATGTGCTCTGCTATTCTAATGTTTGCAGCAATAATATCAAACGCTGTTGAGGACTGGCGTTTGGTCTTTTCATGGCAGCTGAGACAGACATTTTTCCACGTGTTATCTCCGGGAACAGGAACAGGCTGTCTCCAGTTTTCTTTTGTGGTCCACAGTGAAATGTTGTATCTATAAAATAGCAGGACAGAAGACAGTGGCTATGAATTATTGAGAGGCGCGGCGGTTCGGCTAATCTCCACAGCGCAGTTAATTTGATGTTCTTGTTTTTTCTGTTTTGGATTCAACCTGCAATGCACCATCCGTTCCTGCAAATACCACTGACACAGTGGAGCGGACCGGTGGGGACTAAATGAATGATCTGCTGATGCTAATGTCCTCCGCCAGCCAAGGTCTCGCCTAATAAACCTGGAGATGAGACAGGCTTGCAGGAGGCAACATGATCAAAAATAAGCCTCGTGGATTCAAGCCCACACACCTGAAGCAGCGGCTGATAATGAAAGTGGAATTCATAATAAGGCCGAGTGTTCGGAGGAGGGGGTGAAAGGTGCATTCAGCCATTTAGGAGCGACAAGGCTTAAGGGATGGGCTTTGTAACCTTCATCAGGACTCTGAAGTGAATATCAATATCTAAGGCAGGTGCTTGATCTGTGGGAAATGTTCACTCAGCAGAGTGTGAGACACTGACCCGGCTTTCATTTATCTGGCTTAAAGCATCGTGTGTTGCTCTAACAGCAGGTGGGCCCACCGTGGCCGCCTGATTGGAAAACAATCAGCCAGTTCTGGATTCAACAAACTGCTCAATAAAGACAGCTGCTTATTATTTTTCTGCCGCATCAGAGCGAAGGAATAGGGGATTATCACGCTTACCGGAAGTTCCCGGGTTTTGACACTTCCTCTTCCGGGCCATGTTAACGACAGCCGTTCCTGCTCTGTTATACTGTTTAAATCGGATAAACTCCAAACATATTTAAGTTTTCATTCTAGACTGAAGTGATACTGGATCAAAAGCTGGATCAAAGCGATCGATTTGCCGTGGTGAAGGGCCGAACTTTATAATAAAACACACGTTTGTTTGTCGCCGGTGGGGCACAACACCGGCACTTCACAGCATGCTAGCATTAGCCAGCTAGCGTTTACTGACGTGCTTAACATTGTGCGTCTTAAAACACACAAACATCTGAAAATCGGGTTTGTACCCCCCCGTTTCCAGTGGAACAACTGGGGACTGCCAAGAAAGGAGACGCTTTCAGATGATTGTGTGTTTTCAGCCGCACAAAGTTAGGCACGTCATCGAGCTGGCTAATGCTAACCTGCTAACAGTAGTCCGTCAGCTACTACTCTGTTAAACTTTGTAAATCGGATAAACGCCAATGCCAAGTTTTGATTCCAGACTAAAGTGATGCTAAGGAAGAAGTGGATTAAAACGACCGATTCGCCGCGGTGAAGGACCGAACTTTATAATAAAACGACACACGTTTGTTTGTGGCCGGCAGACTGCGCAGTCGTGTTAGCAGGTTAGCATTAGCCAGCTCAATAACGTGCCTAACTTTGTGCGGCTGAAAACACACAAGCATCTGAAAGCGTCTCCTTTCTTGGCAGTCCCCAGTTGTTCCACTGGAAACGGGGAGGTACAGACCCGATTTTCAGATGTTTGTGTGTTTTAAGACGCACAATGTTAAGCACGTCAGTAAACGTTAGCTGGCTAATGCTAGCATGCTGTGAAGTGCCGGTGTTGTGCCCCACCGGCGACAAACAAACGTGTGTTTTATTATAAAGTTCGGCCCTTCACCGCGGCGAATCGATCGCTTTGATCCAGCTTTTGATCCAGTATCACTTCAGTCTAGAATGAAAACTTAAATATGTTTGGAGTTTATCCGATTTAAACAGTATAACAGAGCAGGAACGGCTGTCGATAACATGGCCCGGAAGAGGAAGTGTCAAAAGCCGGGAACTTCCGGTGAGCGTGATAATCCCCTATAGAAGTCCCAGGATTTCTAATGAGTCCTTATTTCATCGTCATCGGTTTGCAGCGAGTGAGGGGTTACTTGGCCAACAGCGGGGAAATTTGCGATGGTGGGATGAGTCTGCAACTGTGAAGATGATAGCTGCCGAAATATGTCAAATTCACCAACTAAGTGGCTCCTTTTAAGGTCGTCACTAAAAGTGCGTCCCAATACACCCACCAGCCCTACTTTTTAGCCCTACCTGTAGGTCCTGGTCCATTTTTGTACCTTATCAAGCTGTATGAGTTAATAAAGTACAATTAAACCAATTAAAAATGATGAATAAAAGTCAATAAAATAGAGATTATGACAATAATCAAAGATGCTAATAATAAATGAATAATTATTATATTAATATTAGGCGAAACATATATAATTATACATATAATTATTACTATGATTACTATGATTATTATGAAAATCATAATAACTATAATTATACTACAGTTTAGAAGTACTGCTATTTATAGTTATTGTACAAACTACACACATTTTTCAATGCTGCAGGTACCCTTAGGGTTGAAATGGTACAAATTTGTACTTTAAATTACTTTGGAGCCTTTTTCATAGTATATAGGTACTTCTGGCCTCATGAAGACCAATATTGTACTTTTGAGAGAACATTTGTAAAAAATGTAGCTACAGGTACAGAAATGTTCCTGTCTCGTACCTCTGTTTTTGAGTGTGTAGGGACGGGAATCGTTAAGAATTTCGTGATTCCGGTTCTATTATCGATATCACTTTTAGATTCGGTTCCTTATTGATTCTCATTGAATAATGAAATATAGTATGAACAGCTTTGGTTGCAGTTATTCTTTCATTTAAAATATGCATCAACCTTTTGTCTTTAACTTCAACTTAAAGCTGACTTCAGTTAAAAATGACTCATAAAATACAACTGCAGTGATCAACTTTTGTACAGTTACAGTTTCTGTGCAAAAAAAAAAAAGTTTACCTTTTGATGAAGAATACAAGATCTTTTAGGACTTAAAGGGAACAGATTAAATAAGTTACACTTCTTTTTACTCCTTTTGAACATGTTGAATTTAAATTATTATTATGTGTGTGTAAATATGTATGTATATGTTTGTGTGTGTGTGTTTTGTTTCATTTGTCAGATATTTTGTTATAATTAACAGAACAGTACACAGCAGTACACAGCAGTACACAGCAGTACACACTCCACACTGACACAGAAGATGCTGCTTCCTTCATTTTCAACATTTTAAAAATAAACTAAAGACTAAAGGTTAATATGACATCACAATACTTTATGAATAATCTCTAACATTATTACAGTTAATGAGAGTTTTACGTTACCTGCGACGTTTCAGACGGAAGATGTGCTGAGGCTCCCCACGAAGTGCCACCATGGTTGCTTAGCAACGTACGAAAGGCTTTATATTCTGACAAACTGCTGTGTGGCCAAATGTTGGAGGTATTTCCTCCCTCTGATGTGATCAACGTTCCGTACGTGTAACTCGCGCTTATATCGTATTTCTTCATGAAATACAACCAAACTTTGGAGCACGTTTGCTGCGACGCCATGTTGAAGACGCGTACGTGACGTCATCGTGCACATGCGTCCGACGTTTATGGAACCGATAAGAGGAATTGTTTGGCAGGCAAATGAACGATTCAATGGAATCAAATACAGAGAGCCGGTTCTCCATTCCCATCCCCAGCCCTACCCCTAACTTTCAACTTATTTTACTGACAGCTGATTTTTTTCCGTCTTTAATTGGAGGGTGAGAATAATTTTGAGGACGACTACAAATAAAACAGTTGTCAATATAATTAATCAATATGTATTTGGTGGCGATCCTGCGGAATGTTGTTTTTTGTCTTTTTTTTAAATTCGTGGGAACATTAGGCCACGCCCACCGTGCAACATCATGACGTCTCTGGCAACTACTGGATTTGCAGCTGATGCAGCGGAAGTATTTTTCTACTTTTGCACAAGGAGTGAATATTACATCATTTTAGCTTTGATATTGGTATCGGTATCGGCCATGAGAAGCAAAAAATGATCGGTTATTGGTATCAGTTGCATATTTTCTCATTGTGCATCACTTCTATAATTATCTGCTGTGGGAATGAAACCAGCTTTCTAGAGTAAAAGCGGTGAAGTGAGAATAATTTCCTTTACATCACAGTTTCTTCCCACACCTTCCCCGTCTGTAAAAAACATTTCATTTTAATATCTTTCTTCATTTCCAGCCTCCGTTATAGGTCTGACTCAGGTTTGCTCTCCGTGGGATGTCCGCATTGTTGCATGAAAAATACATGCAAGACGACATTTTCTACAACCCCCAACCTACACATCCTCCAACATTATGAGAAGCAGCTTGTCTTTAGCTTCCACGTGGCAGAAAGAATTTACATCAGTGACTTCATAACATGCAATGGCATTTAGTGTCCCCACAGCTCAGTAGTGGATGCCACTGGCACTGTGATGTACGTTCAATTCCTCCGCTGAGGATGATGTGAGGTGACAGTGGATTTGGTCAGGATTGGTGTGACATTCACTCAGTGAACAGGGAACCATCCTCCAAAAAGCTGCCAAGAATAATATTTCCTCCTTGCTGTGCACCTGCTGACAACGCTAAAGACTCGTTTTTCTGTTAAACAGAACCTAAAATCAAGTTTTGCAAAAAAAATAAATAAAATGAGATGGATTAGCAAATGATTACAGACGACAGCCTTGGATTTCCATCTGCAACAGATCTCTTAATAGGTATGAAATGATGTGTCCTGATAGGCTGCCATTTGTAGTGTAAAAACAGCTGCAGCAATGAATTTGACTTTTCATTTGTCAAACGCATAAACAGCAGCAAATGCATCCCTGTTTCACACAATCAACATGTAGGATTATGTAAATCTGCAACGCGACCGTCCTTCAAACAGCCGTTGGTCGTGTTTTGTACCATTTTACTTGCATTATAGAGATGCAAAGATCCATTACCCGGCTCGGATATTGGCTCAGATAATGACAAATACGCTAATAATTTCTGTTTTTATTAATATCATAATAAATTTACACTTTATTTCTTAATAGATAAGTAAATTTATATCTGTGTTCATTTGTTACCTTCTTTTCTAATAACAAGGCTAAAAGTTTATCTCAAGCCTGATACCTGCACTCACAAGTAACATGGCTTATTCATTCAATAGTAGTATCAGATCGGTATCGGTACGGATACACTCAGCCCAGGTATCAGTATCGGATTGGATCAGAAACAACTAGTTTGGTGCATCTCTAATAATAATATTCAATAAATATAAGTTTCTGCTTTGAGTGAAAACTAGTGATGGGCGATATCGAAATTTTCCTGTTGATACGTTAACAGTAGTTTATGGTAACACTTCATTAATACTGATACTTTTTGTCCCTTAAAAGAAATTCACATGATTGTGCAGTTTGCATTAATATGTTGAATGCAAGGGAAATATTAGATATAAGTAAAACGTGAAAACAGAAGTACTGGAAAGAAATACTTAAAAAAATAATAAATTACATTGATGAGTAAATTAACAAAAAATAATATTAAAAACTTATTTCAATTATCAAATAACTAAAGAACAGGTGAAGATTATTTACATTTATTTAGTGAAAAATGTTCAAATATAAAATGTATTAGTAGTATTATAAATTCACCAAAACATAATGTGCAATTACCCGCATTAAAGTACGGAAAAATACCAAAACATCATCATCACTAACAGTAGCAGCATTATCATGACATCTGATAGGCTACCACCATCATGTGATACAGAAGCCAGAATCTGATAGGCTACCACCATCATGTGACACAGAAGCTAGAATCTGATAGGCTACCACCATCATGTGACACAGAAGCTAGAATCTGATAGGCTACCACCATCACGTGACACAGAAGCTACAAGCTGATAGGCTACCACCATCATTTGATACAAAAGCTAGAATCTGATAGGCTACCACCATCATGTGATACAGAAGCCAGAATCTGATAGGCTACCACCATCATGTGATACAGAAGCTAGAATCTGATAGGCTACCACCATCATGTGATACAGAAGCTAGAATCTGATAGGCTACCACCATCATGTGATACAGAAGCTAGAATCTGATAGGCTACCACCATCATGTGATACAGAAGCTAGAATCTGATAGGCTACCACCATCATGTGACACAGAAGCTAGAATCTGATAGGCTACCACCATCATGTGATACAGAAGCTAGAATCTGATAGGCTACCACCATCATGTGACATAGAAGCTACAAGCTGATAGGCTACCACACTGTACATTCTTATAAGTGACTTTACTTTATCAACTTTCTCCCTCCTAACGTTCTTTTCTCTTCCGCCTATTTCACGCCCCCTCATTTTATTTTCCCCCCAACACTACTCCCATTTCTACTATCCACCGTGCCCTTTCCCCCCCCCCCCCCAATACCCCCCCCCCCCCTCCCCCCCCCCCTTCTTTTTTCCCTTCTTTATCTTCTTCCGCTGATCTTAGGCTACCACCATCATGGACACAAGCTAGTCTGCCCCAAAATAACTACCACCATCACGTGACACAGAACAGAACAAGCACCACCATCATGTGATACAGAAGCTAGAATCTGATAGGCTACCACCATCATGTGACACAGAAGCTAGAATCTGATAGGCTACCACCATCATGTGACAAGAAGCTAGATTCTAATAGGCTACCACCATCATGTGACTCAGAAGCTAGAATCTAATAGGCTACCACCAATATCATGTGATACAGAAGCTAGAATCTGATAGGCTACCACAATCATGTGATACAGAAGCTAGAATGTGATAGGCTACCACCATCATGTGATACAGAAGCTAGAATCTGATAGGCTACCTCCATCATGTGATACAGAAGCTAGAATCTGATAGGCTACCACCATCATGTGACACAGAAGCTAGAATCTGATAGGCTACCACCATCATGTGACACAGAAGCTAGAATCTGATAAGCTACCACCAACATGTGATACAGAAGCTAGAATCTGATAGGCTACCACCATCATGTGACACAGAAGCTAGAATCTAATAGGCTACCACCATCATGTGACACAGAAGCTAGAATCTGATAGGCTACCACCATCATGTGACAGAAGCTAGAATCTGATAGGCTACCAATATCATGTGACAGAAGCTAGATTCTAATAGGCTACCACCATCATGTGACACAGAAGCTAGAATCTGATAGGCTACCACCATCATGTGATACAGAAGCTAGAATCTGATAGGCTACCACCATCATGTGACAAGAAGCTAGAATCTAATAGGCTACCACCATCATGTGACACAGAAGCTAGAATCTGATAGGCTACCACCATCATGTGACACAGAAGCTAGAATCTGGCTGCTTTCATCATTTCATTGCCTAAAACTCTCAAAGTGGAAACAGATTTCATTTTTGTATCTGTACAGTGGTATCACGATACTCAAAAAAGGATCTATTCCGAGATTTTCTCTGGCTGATATCAATTTATCGACTCCAGGTTATCAATATGCCCATCCCAGTAAAATCCCAGTAAAAACTCAATATTGGCTGGATTGAAGGAGTGGAATTAATTAAAGGCACACAAAGTGCGGCGGCTTACAGCAAAGTGGCTGCATTTAAAATGCACTTAAAGGGGGGATTATTCCTTTAGAGGGTGAAGCTAACAACAAGTGCCACAGCAACAGATACTCAAAGCTGCAACAGATGTGTAAATCAGCCCTCATGAATAATTCAGAAATCCCTTTCAGGGTGCTGAAACTTTGCAGCGCGAATGAAGAGCAAAACCTGAACTTCCATTCATGTTTACAGATGTCATCCATGCGGGCGTGAAACATAAGATCCTGATAAGGGTTAGTTTTCTCCTTCATGTCAGCATCAGCTGGCGTTAGTCTGCCTCCAGCTGATCTGTGGAGGTTACACAAACTCTTCTCAGGGAATTTGTTGTGCACACTTATATCAGAAAACACATTAGGGTGAATTAATGACTTGGAGCGTTCAATCGAAGCTCTGTCCGAGTAAATAGGAGCAGAAGGAAAACAGGACAACCACATGCTTAATGACAAAAACAGCTGACTCCAGCTCATCTCTGCCATTCACATCCACATGAAACATTCAGCAAATCCCTCACAATTAGCCTCCTCCAGGGAACAACGAGCGTGGAGCGCTGCGAAGCACACGAGGAAAGCTGCTGCCTTCCACTCATGCACTGCCGAGCAGGACTTAATTATATTACTTACCCAATTCTTTGTGGTCAGAACCCTGAGTGGTCAGAACGAAGAGGAAATCCTGACAGGTGTCTGGATCCAACAGGGTGCTGTTGTGCAGGCAGAGGTCAACAATTAGGGTCACAGCTTTCTGACAGACCATGTCATACTCCTCTCGGTCAGAACTCATGCTCCCAGCTGCATCCTCAGCCGTGTGTGCTCATCCGAGGGGACTAACGAGCGCACCCACACAGACGCGCAGCAGCCCTGCATGCAGAGGACCAACGCAACTTGTCTGCGTCCACGGATGATTCTTCTCCTTCTTCCACCGTGTCTCAGCCGTGCTTTATGCACAGATACACTCAAGTTTGTGTGGGAGTGTGCTCATGTGTGTTTTCGCTGAGCCAGTATCGTACGAACACGTGTGTGCGTGCTGTTCTGTACTAGTGTGTGTGTTTGTGCAACTGTTTGCAGACTTAATGAATCACTCGTGTCCCCAGGTGATGTAAGGACAGAATTATTGCATCATATTTACGCTGAGGAAGCGAGTCACATGAAGCATCATGATGAAGGAGAGAACTTGGTAGGTTAAGAAATGTCAGTGTAGTGATCCTTGCAGCCGCCTCAACCCCAGTCTGATGAAACACAGACGAAGACCAGCCCAAGGAAAGCCCATCACCCCCATAATGACCACTAGACTTGTTTTTCTCAGGTTGACTGACACAGCTGGTCCCTGGAGTCGGGAGCGTCTCCTGCGATGAGTTCCCCTCAGGCTGAGCCACCTGTGAGACCAGGTCTCCCAGATCCCACCCACAACACTCCGGCTGTGATCCCCGAGCGTTTACAGCCTGTGATGTTGATGGTTGGAGTGTTTGTGTGAAACAGGCATGAAACAGCAAGTAAGGCTGTACATGATGTGCTCAGATAGTTCCTCAGAAGTGCCGTCTAATCCAGCAGATCAGCTCTAATTCCTCCCTTCACAGGCTTGAAATGTTCCATTTCTGTAGAAGCTATTTTGAGAGAAAAGCTGATTCAGCTGGATCAACATTAGGGAGCATGAAAATTGCAGTTTAATGGAGACATCTTCAGTCACATCTCTTTTTCTGCTCTTGAAGGCATGTATTTGGTTGTTAAATAAGAAACAAAAAATTTAGAAAAAAAGAAAGAAAGATATCCAAGAGTCAATCAGATTTCCTAATCATACCAGTGCAGAGTGGAATTAATCCAGCCTTCCCCATCTTTACCTCCACCCACAGTTTCACTTTCGGCTGCTTGGGTTGCACCTCAGAAGTGACATATTGATACCCTAGAGTTGATACTTAGATACCAGCCAGACAAAACTTCTGAGAGTTTTAGGCATTGAAATGATGTGAAAGCAGCCAGATTCTAGTTTCCGTATCACATGATGGTGGTAGCCTATCAGATTCTAGCTTCTGTATCACATGATGGTGGTAGCCTATCAGATTCTAGCTTCTGTGTCACATGATGGCGGTAGCCTATCAGATTCTAGCTTCTGTGTCACATAATGGTGGTAGCCTATCAGATTCTAGCTTCTGTGTCACATGATGGCAGTAGCCTATCAGATTCTAGCTTCTGTCTATCACATGATGGTGGTAGCCTATCAGATTCTAGCTTCTGTGTCACATGATGGTGGTAGCCTATCAGATTCTAGCTTCTGTATCATATGATGGTGGTAGCCTATCAGATTCTAGCTTCTGTGTCACATGATGGTGGTAGCCTATCAGATTCTAGCTTCTGTGTCACATGATGGCGGTAGCCTATCAGATTCTAGCTTCTGTATCATATGATGGTGGTAGCCTATCAGATTCTAGCTTCTGTATCATATGATGGTGGTAGCCTATCAGATTCTAGCTTCTGTATCACATGATGGCGGTAGCCTATCAGATTCTAGCTTCTGTGTCACACGATGGCAGTAGCCTATCCGATTCTAGCTTCTGTGTCACATGATGGTGGTAGCCTATCAGATTCTAGCTTCTGTATCATATGATGGTGGTAGCCTATCAGATTCTAGCTTCTGTATCACATGATGGTGGTAGCCTATCAGATTCTAGCTTCTGTGTCATCTTCAAGCCACTTAGTCAACCTCGTTGAATCTTTTGCATCAGTGGAAATGAAACTTTCCACATTAAGCTTTTCTGCAGTAAACAGACCAATTTAAAATTTCTGATCAATCACACACGAGAAAAAAAAGCTCTGGTTGGATGAAACTGCAAAAACTCCCAAACTAGAAACTGGAAACTGAGGCTACAATTCACACACACTCACCAGAACTGGACAATAGAAGATGGAGAAACGTTGCTGGTCTGATGAGTCTCCATTTCAGCTCCACATTCAGATGTTCGGCTCAGGATCTGCTGGAAACATCATGAAAGCATGGATCCATCCTGCCTTGGAGCAACTACTGTATGCGTCGCTCATGAATGAACCAGCTCTAAGAACCGATTCTCTGCAGTGAACGAGAAGAATCAACTTCTGTCCAAAGCCTGGGATACACTGATATTTTCAATCGATGCTCGCAGCCCCAACTCAAATTGTGCAAATCAGTCGCAGAGTTCAACAGTTCCCAGCTTGCAATGTTTGTCCTCACGAACCGAAGCTCAGATGCGATCTGACTTCTCACACTGTACGTTCTCAAAGACAAGTCAGGGTCTTTAACGACCATGACATGCAATGCAATGAATAGAAGGTAGGCTAGTTGTAGCAGAAGAAGATGGAGAAAAAGAAGACAACAACAACAACAACAGTATGCTGCCTTGGCAATTTGCGCTCTTCTTTGTGAAGAATTCGCCAAAAAGCAAAGGCGATGATTGTCGTGTGGACGAGGAATTGGCTGACCAGACGTGCGCTGTACAGTTTGTCAGTTCTACAACGAGAATTCCGTCCAAATGACGCGCCGAGTCACCATGCTGCCTCTGGTTTACTTATGTTTTTGTTTCGTGCATGCATACTTGTAAATCTTAGAGGAAAGAGTTCCCAGTCTCGTCGTGGTGCGATTCACTCACGAGCGTCGACCAAAATATCAAACAGGTTTGATTCTTGCGACCCACGATTTCTGAGTGGGAGCTCGTTGTGAGGTGTCAATGGCCTCTCGTGACCCCTTTGTACACTTAACGACGTACAATGATTTGGTCAACAAAATTGTTGCACAACTGGAAAATTGTCTCAAAAACGGCCAAAAATCGCACAGCGTACGCCAGGCTATAGACAGTGGTTCTCAACCATTTTTCTACAAAGTACAAAGTTTCTACAATATATATTTTCAGCCTAGTTCCCTTATCTACCACATAGTATGTGTGGTTGGAAAAATAAATTAAAAGAAAAAAAATGCCTGGTCTTTGTCATTTGTGTCTGGTTTGTTGAACTGGTCCGAGCAAAATAATGGTCATTTTGCCTTCTTTGACCCTTACCCCTCAGATTTCTACTACGCTACAACCATGACTGCATTGTTTGTGTTGTCAAGGTGACAGTGACTGACGTGTGATGCTATTTGGTTGTGTCAAACCATGTCAGTATAGCCCCTTTCAGACTTGCGCTAGAAAGCGGTAATAGTGCAGACTTTGTCCTTTATCTTTCAGACGATATTTATGAAGCCGAACGATAAGCGTGCAAGGTCTCTCACCGGGCTTAGGTTTGGCAGCTAGGGACCGGTGCGCCCTGTCACATTCCAGAGGTGATTCCAAAACATTTGGGCCAAAAACTTCCGTCAGGAACTCTGAACAGAAGGTAGTGGGAGGTGGACCTTCAGCATCTTCGGGTAGGCCCACGATCCTGATATTGTTGCAACGGATTCGAGATTCTAGGTCGCATACCTTTGCTAATAGTTTAGCATTGGTCTCTGTTAGCTTTGAGTACGTCGCTTCCAGGTTCAGCAGATGCTCGTCCTGTAGATTGGCATTCGATTCTACCGCCTCTATCTTCTGGCCTTTGTCGGTAACTTTAGTTGAGATGCGGTCCAATTTACCCTCTAGTGTTGAAAAGGTTGTTTTGAAGTCTGTGGAAAGGGCCTGACGTAACTCATATAACAGCATGGTTATAGCCGACATGCTAAGGTCTTCTGTGTCCGTGACAGGTGGGGTACACTTTACATTTTGCTTGGACGCCTGCATTGTTGGGGTTGTCAGAATTAACTTACTATGGCACACTTAAACTGGGTATCAAGAGCAACTTGCAAGAGCTGGAGGAAAGTATGGGGGCGTAAAAGTTGAGAAATAATTGTGGGAGCTGACCCAACGCGTGCTCCCTCCTCCGCCGCCATTTTGAGATTCTCCGACTTTGTCCTTTATAACATTTGCATTCAGACGTGCTTTTACTTCGGAGATGTAGCGGACGTGTACCGGCTGGTCTCCATGTCATAAGAACAGAAATGTTGCAGCACGTCGTTTTGGCTGAACACATAAGAAAATGTCCCTGACAGGGTTGAGGGGAGAGCGTGGCTGTGCTGCCTTATCCGAAACACTTCCTGACGTCTGAAAGCGCCCGGGACGCAATAAGTCCGCAAGGAAGCAGCATGTTTGAAAAGACGAGTCCGGTTTAAGAGCGGATGCACTTCACAGCTCATGTTCTGTAACGCAAGTTTGAAAGCGGCTTATGTGGAAGACATTTTTTAATGAAATTGTGCAAAACTATATTTTTTCACTTAAAAAACAAACAGATATTAAAAAATTTCACATACTCCCTGGAATGCCTTGAAGTACCCCCAGGGGTACGCGTACCCCCATTTGAGAAACAGTGGTCTAAGAAGAACAAATCTTTAGGAGAAGAACATTATTTTGACCATGCAGGCAATTACATACTGTATGAGAAAAAAACAGGATCATATCATCATGTAGAGAAGGTTAAGACAAGGAAAAGGGGCTCCAACCTGGTAAAATCGTTTATTTATTCAACTTATTCTCTCTTTTTAAGTTGCAAATTCTGCATTCCTATCTGTAATTCAATACAACCCTACAACAAAACCCCTTTTGACAAAATCCAATCCATAAAAGCAACAGAAAAACCCTCAGGAATAGACCGAGTTCATCTCCAGGTTTATCCAGTCTGTCTGAAACAGGAGTTATGTTGTAATTTCAACTATCTGCTTTCACAGCTCTCCAAATACTGGTGCAGTGTTTAACAACATGCGCAGGTTTTAGAGCATTTTTTTACTTTAAGATTGCATTCAAACGATGAATTTGCACCAACTTTCAGAGGCCGGTCTGCAGATGAGAGAAAAGTGAGTATTTGGCAGACAAATTGATGTGTTTGGTAGTCAGAGCTTGGTTTGCTACAGATAACGGCCAGCAACGGTGGGCTTTAAGGGTCACCGAACATAAACTACGTTCAGATGTACTCATCAATAATGCGGCAGTAGGGGCGGATATTAAAGGATGACTTTCTTTTTTTTTTCAACGTGGACCTTATTTCTAAGAGTTTCTAAGAACTCTGCCTTGAAGAAAACTGAGTCGCTGTGAACATTTCTTAAAGATATAATCTGTATTTACAGAGAAACTGAAGTGACTGTCAATGACTGTGCCCAGAAGACATTATCTGCAGCAAAACTCCTTGATTTTCACCAATACTTTAAGGAGAATGAACGAATGAGTATTGTCCCATGAGTCCAGATTTAGCATTCCCGATGCGCGCTTCCGTAGTAGAGCTGAGAAGAGCAGCTCGCTAACCAGACAACAAAAAGAAACACAATTCACAAAACTCTGAACTCACAGGACAATAGTACTCGACTGTTCGTTCATTCTATTGAAAGCATTGATGAAATCAAGGAGTTTTTGCTGCAGATAATATCTTATAGAGAGGCTGCCCCGTCTCTGCCATTACATGGATGTACGCCGAAAGGCGACTCAAAGGAGTCAAAGTGATGCAGAAATTTTACTGGTGAGTAAATTCACGTATGAACTCCAAGAAATCAGGTCCAGGTTCAAAAAGAAAGAAAGTCATCCTTTAAGATGTAGGCTAGGTCATGCAAAATGTAAAACATGACATAATTTAGTGCAACTTTTTAAACTTTTACAACTGAAAAGTTCCCCCATGTTCAGATCATTACGGTTTGACTACAGTACGTTCTGTTCACAAATTCTGCCCTGATATGATTTTCATTTAATATGATTGAGATCCCAATGACTGATATGAGACAAAATCACAATCACTTCCATTGAAGGGGAAGTTTGGTTTTTTTCAATCTGGATTTATTTTCTAGCATGAAATACGTTCATTTCCTCACTCAGACAGTTTTGGTGTAACTTGAATTCCTTCGGGAGATATTTAGATCCACTCCAGATCAGCGTATGTCCAATATGATGGAAGTGATGCAGGCAACGAAACAGGAGTGTATGACTAGACTTGGAAAAGTTAACCCAGACTTTCTAACTAGACTTGGGCTACGTTAATCCAGAGTTTTTAACTTTATTCAGACTACGTTAACCCAGAGTTTTTAACTAGACTAGGACTATGTTAAACATGAGTGTATGGCTAAACTTGGAAAAGTTAACCCACACTTTTTTAACCAGGCTTGGGCCATGTTAACCCAGAGTTTTTAACTAGACTCAGATTACGTTAACCCAAAATTCCTTACTAGACTCGCATTAAATTAACCCAGCACTTTTAACTAGACTAAGACTTATAGTTAACCCAGAGTTTCTAACTAGACTTGAATCAGGTTAACCCCAAGTTTCTTACTAGACTTGGACTAAGTAAACCCAGAGTTCCTTACAATCTGAATATCTTACCGTCGTACTTGAACAATGCAATAATCTGTTCATTGGTTGCACTGTTTGTGTTTGCATGTTTAACTCTGCCTCACTAGCTCGGTTTCCATTACACCTGGAATTCCACAAAACCTAAATATTAAAAATCGCTAATTGAAACACCTACAGTACATTTAGAAAAAACTCTTAAACTTAGCAAAAACGTTTTTATGCTTTCATGAGGCGTAAATTCAGACGTTTCGATAAAGCAGTTTTTCACATAAATGTAATGGAAACACTCTTTTCACGATTACTCGCCATCAGGCGTGACGTAGGGGTTAAAATCCTGTTATTCCTTCTTAATTATGATGAATATGACCATTTACAAGCATTAACTGTGAAATCAGAGTGATGGGGGAAGTTTAATCATATATATGAAAAATCCCCAAATCTCCGTAACTCAGCAAGCTGAGTTAATTTAGACATTATACAGATGGTTTAAGTTCTTCGTGTATTAACGACTGTCCACGAGCTGTTTATGTCGTTTCGTTTGCACACGTTTGTAACACCACGACTCGGTTATCTCGTCTCGTATCAGCAGCTGCATCACCGCATCAGTCAGGAACTGAGTATAATTAAGAAATATCGCTTTTATTTTTCAAAAAAGTGTAATGGAAACCCATCAGTCCTGAGGATCGTAATTTGGTTCATTCATGCTAAATGGGTTGAATGAAAATAAAGGATATTGAATCTTGAAGATTACCTGATGTAAAAAAATCAAACAAATAAAATTCTACTTTTACAAATCACTTATTTCTGGGCTGCTTTCAGCTAAAATGAACTTGTTTAAACTTATCTCTGCATCAAACATAATCACTACGGTAACTTAATAAACCTTGTGATGAGTAAGGCTTCAGAAAACGGATTTGATGCCTTTAACCAGACTCTGCTGTGACTCTCCTCGTTTATTTAGTTAAACCAGGGTGTAAATACGTTGGCATCTGCAGTGGTGGGCTATTGTTGATAAATAGCTTTGATAACTGCGAGCTTATCTCCCTCCGAGGTTTGGATCTGGGGTCTGTTGTACTTCCTGTCTTTGTTTCTGTAGATTGGATCTACACTTCCTGGGAAATCCTGATTAACAGAGAGTGGCAGATTGCTGCTGGCTGTGGCTTTCAAAAGAGTCAATTATACTTTGCTGCCTCTGCTGCAGCTGATATACAATTCCCACCCTCTCAGCGGCCGTGCAGCCTTGTTAATACACACAGGTTCAATACCTGTTCTCTATGAAAACAAATGACACCATGATTAAGTCCAGAACACCTAAAACTACCAATATAACGGTTCTAATTATTAAGAAGCAGATCCTGGTACATAATATTGCTCAGAACACAGTGTTCAGGGAAGTGCAACCATAATATGACTGCAAATACTGGCTCCTTGTTCATACTCATATTCTATCATTCTGACATAGCCAGGAAATAAACTGCCAAGAAAGATAAAGCACTCCTACAAAGAAAGGCTTGCAGCTTCTAACTTCCTTTTCTATTTAATAATAATCTTATCTAAACACCATAGTTTGAGATACACTCAGTGTGCAGGTGGAAGGGAACAATATAAAAAAAAAATTAAGGTGAGACACTTCAGGCAAATAGGGTAAAATATTTAACTAACTGGTATCATCATGAAACTTTCCTGCTTTATTCCTCACATTAGGGATATCATTTTTTGTATTGCAAGTTTTCTGAAATTTATGTTTAAATATGCAAATGAGGTGTTATACAGCCAAAAATGGGCTAATTTGCATACATTTCTAGGGGGAAAAAAATCTAAAGACTGGATTAAACCAGGTTCAAAGTTTCTTTTGAATTTTGTTCACATATTAAAGCCAAATGTTTTTACAGAGGGGATTTTGGATATCTCTGTGGATCATTTCACAGTTGACCTATGGCTAAGCCACGCCCCATTCGATGACAGGCGCTATGTGACGTCTCGGGAGATGACGGCTGTCAACACGGACATCAGACGGGGGATCAGACAGAGACCATGACAAGATAAATAAAAAAAAAACTTTTTTTTTTTTTTTAATTGCTCATGAGTCTGAAACTGCGAGTCGAAATCAAGTCTGTGAATCTCTGGAATGCGACTAGTGTCACTCCCTCAGTTTCTTGCACAAACTACTGCACGGCTGCCGGTGTTGTGCCAAAAAGTGATCGTCTGCCAAAAACTGATTAAACGGGCACGGGAGCAGAGTAGCTCGGCTGCAGCTAGGAAGCCAGAAGCGTGTCGTTAACCACGTTACTACACGACTAGCACGTTTTAGCTGACGTTAGCTAACTTAAACTCACGTTAGCGATGTTAAAGATGTTCATATTTCTTTCCAGCAAAGTGACAATATGTTGCCTCAAATACGATGTTGGCTTACCTCAGAACAGATGTAGACATCCTTGATAATTTTATCCACGTTTAGTTGATGTTGAGGTCACATAACTTTATCCAAAGCAGACACTTTTCTCGCTTGAGATGTGGCTCGGAGAAGAACAAAAAATACACCCCGTCACCCAGTCTCTTAGGATACCTACACACTCAGAAACAGAAGTAGAAGACAGAAACATTTCTATACCTGTAGAAACATTTTTCTCTCAAAAGTACAATATTGGTCTATATGAGGCCAGAAGTACCTATATACTATGAAAAAGGGTCCAAAGTGATATAAAGTCCAAATTTGTACCATTTCAACCCTAAGGGTACCTGCAGCATTGAAAAATGTGTGTAGCTTGTACAGTAACTTTAAATAGTAGTACTTCTAAACAGTAGTATAATTACAGTTTTTATATTATGATTTTCATAATATTCATAGTAATCATAGTAATAATTATATGTATAATTATATATGTGTTTGGCTTAATATTTATAGAATAGTTATTCATTTATTATTAGCATCTTTGATTGTTGTCATAATCTCTATTTTATTGACTTTTATTCATCATTTTTAATTGGTTTAATTGTACTTTATTAACTTATACAGTTTGATAAGGTACAAAAATGGACCAGGACCAAAGGTACAGAAATGTCTTTCAGAAAGGAACCCCCCAGTGCAAGCTTTGTACTGTTTTAAGTACAAATTGGTACCTCTATTTTTGAGTGTGTTGTGTTGGAGTTGCATGTACCCCATGCACACCGTTTGACCATTTTAAACTAAAATAAAAAAACACATAAAGACACATGAAAACGAACAAAAACGGTCTAACTTGAATGCATTTCAATGGACGTTCAAGGGTTAGCTGTGCGCACTGTGATTGGCTCATCGCGTTTGAGGGTGTGGTTTAGCCATAGCTCAATTTAGAATACAGTATACTGTCAGCAACCAGAAAAAACAGATTTTTTGGCATATTTTGGGGATGAAATGTTCTATAAATCAGGCTGTGAAGGAGATATGAAAAACATCCTTCTGTAAAAACTTTAAGAATACAGTCAGGAGCAAAACTTGATAGTTTGGTTTCTGTAAGTGCTCCTGAGAAAACTGCAACTTCTCTGCATTTTGATGGGATTTGGGTGCATCAGACAAAGTATCATGAAATAAATCCCTAAAATGTTTAATTTGGACGTTTTTTTTTTTGTTTTGTTTTTTTTACAATAGTCTGAAAGAAAACATGTTGAAGAAGGGAAAAACTGCAAATTTCAAAATCGACCAGGTGATGAAAAAACCTTTTCTTTTTTTATTTTGTCTCCCCTTTAAAAGAGAAAGAAGGTGGCAGAAGGTGATGTCATCAGGCTGGAGGAGAAAAACGGCTGCAGCTGATGTGGGATGTGTAAAACAACGACCTCTCTGTAAACGTGACACAATAACTCACTGATTAAACATCAGATCTCACCGCAAAGAATATTTTACCATCTCCGTTAATTATTTATGAAGCGCCCCTACAAAGATCTCTAAATGCTGTCTCTCTTCTAAAAGTGCTCCCATTTCTAAATAATTTAGAGCTCTGCAAGCATCAAAGAAAAGTGCTGAGAGGAAAACAAATAGGGGCCCTTTTGTTTAATCACGGAGAATAAATGTGATAATAAAGACGAGTGCTGAGAGAGCTTGTTCTTAATGGTTGGACTAACTAATAATCCAACAGATTAAAAACTCGTCTATCATTAGGGATTCGCATATAAGCTGTAACTAAATCAGGAATGTGGAGATCCTGGTTCCTTTAAAGCAGGTGCAGGCATATTTTTCACAGCAAATGAGGGGAAAGGGGCGCACGAGGTCTTCGGTTTGATATGCAAATCATTTTCATCTATGGCAAATCTTTCAGGGATGGCAGCCCGGTGGCTGCAGATGTCGAACTTGATTCATCGTGTTAAATGCATGACAAAAGGGCTGGCTTACTCAAAGCTATGCAAATCAACACGAGTACTTTTAAACTTGTCCTGCAGGGCACAGTGGCAGGAGTTCTGCAGCAGTAAGAAGTGCGTATCGTTGCATCCCAGAGTATGTCTCTGTGTGTGTGTTTCATTGTCACAACGTATTAATCAAAGATTTCCATCGGCTGCAGGGCGGCATAATATTTCTATTCTGACTCACAGTTAATCTCATTATAAACAGTCCTGCTTTGTGAAAGAAATATCCACAGTTATAGAATATGAAGCGATGATCTGTGCGCAAATAGATGTGCCAATAACTACATTTACAATGTAATGCAGACATGCTCTTTCCCAGAGGCCCTCAGAGGATCTTAAAAAGCTTAAAAAGCTGTTTGTCAGTGAGGCTGCGGCGCACAACATGCTGGTGAGGAAGAGTGACGTTAACTCTAACATGGATAGCATCAGCGTTATTATTCTGTGTCCTGGGGAAATGCACACTGAGCACTATCTCATTCAAGGTGTTTAATTGAGCTCATGTCACCTGTCAGCAGGACTCATGAGATGCAAGAAGAGCTGATTTCCTGCGTCGCTTCCATGCATATCAATCCTCCTGCAACCGCCGTCTTCCTCTAAATATTTTCATGTGGGTTGGACCGATATTGATTTTGTTTGCAATATAATCTCGTCGGCCTCAGCTGATGGCTGATACAACCTGATGATATTTGAGGAAGTCATTTGAAGCAGATACTACATTTGATGAACAAATTAAAGCCAGAGATGGAATGTTTCCTCCATCCTGACAGTATCGATACATAAGAAAAAAAGGTCTCTAGGCTGCAGTTCTGGAAAAACTCCTGCCATTTGCACTGAAAGGCACGATATTGGAATTTTGGTTGATATACAATATGCCGATATTTTAAAATTCATGTGGCTGATATTGATGCCAATTTTAAAGCTGGAAAAAATAAACAGTCATTTCAAATAGCAGTTTTGTTATCTATTACCGACACTTTGAAAAATAAGGGTGGGAAAAAATATCGATACACTGAAATATTGCGATATTTTCATATGCCGATTAAAAAAATCTATATTTAAAAATGCAGTATTGATCTATTTTACTTAGAAAATCTCGCAAGATTTCATCGTTCTGTTACAAAATCTCATGATATTTCATCAATCCTCACGAATTTTCTAACAAAATGATGACATATTGCGAGATTTTGTTACCAAAATACACTACTGACAAAAAGTTAGGGATATTTGGTTTAGCCACCATTGTTTTTAGCTTTTCCTTCAATAAGTTGTTTGAGATGGAGGAATTACCACGTCATAATTCCAGTTAAATGTCCAACATTCATGATATAATATCAATAAGATGTGAACATTATATTTTTTCCTTAAATTATAACCGAAAGTTGAATATCCCTAACTTGGAGTAGTGCAAACTGATACCGCGTTTTTAAATGTGAATATAATATCAGCATATGAAAATATCAGAAAATTTTCATGAATTCTCACGAGAATTCGTAACAGAATGATGAAATATTCCGTTATATTGTTTTTCATACCCTCCAAATAAAAGAATTTTTTAAAAAATCAGCTAGATAAGTCATGTTAGAACAATTCAAAGTGCTTTACATAAAACAGCTGTTTTATGCTCTCAGTGAAATAAGTTGAAATTGACAAAAGTAATAATAAATACAGATTCTATTTTGAAAAGTGATTATGAATTGTGGTTCAACAGAAATATGAAAAACAAACACACAAAACATAAAACAATAAACAAGCATGATGGGGCTCTGGGGGTAAAATATTGTTGAGAAAACTTTGAGCCAATCACTGCAATCAGGTGTTTTCTGTAACGCCCAATCAGACGTCTGCACCTGTTGACAGGTATGTTGGTCCATGTTCATGGGAAAGATGCTCTGATGTGTCCGGGACAGTTTTGTTTGTTTGTTCTTTTAAAGGCCCACAACGGAACTTTTAACAGTTTTCTCAGTGATTTTCTCAAGATTTCATCGTTCTGTTACAAACTCACAAGATTTTGTGAATTCTAGCAAGATTTTGTTAATAAAAATAGATCAAAACCACATTTTTAAATCTCAATATATCAGCATATGAAAATATGAAATTTCCGTGAATTCTTGCGAGATTCCGTAACAGAACGATGAAATATCGTGAAATTTCATGAGTAAAATAGATCGAAACTACGTTTTTAAATGTCAGTATATCAGCATATGAAAATATGAAATTTCCGTGAATTCTTGCGAGATTCCATAACAGAACAATGAAATATCACGAAATTTCATAAGAAAAATAGATCGAAACCACGTTTTGAAATGTCAGTTTATCAGCATGTGAAAATATCGTGAAATTTTTTGTGAATTCTTGCGAGATTTTGCAACAGAACAATGAAATATCGTGAAATTTCATGAGTAAAATAGATCGAAACTAAGTTTTTAAATGTCAATATATCAGCATATGAAAATATTGTGAAATTTTTTGTGAGTTCTTGCGAAATCCCGTAACAGAACGATGAAATATCGTGAAATTTCATAAGTAAAATATATCGAAACCACGTTTTTAAATGTCAGTATATCAGCATGTGAAAATATTGTGAAATTTTTTGTGAATTCTTGCGAGATTTTGCAACAGAACGATGAAATATCGTGGGATTTCATGAGTAAAATAGATCGAAACTACATTTTTAAATGTCAGAAATCAGCATGTGAAAATATTGTGAAATTTTTTGTGAATTCTTGCGAGATTTTGCAACAGAACGATGAAATATCGTGAAATTTCATGAGTAAAATAGATCGAAACTACGTTTTTAAATGTCATTATATCAGCATATGAAAATATTGCAATACTGCAGTGTATCAATATTTTTTCCCACCCCTTGTCTTTACTGTAGAAGTGTTAAAGTCTGTATAAAAGAAGTTTTTGAAGAAGAAGAAGAAAAGAAGTTTTGGGGGGTTTTCTCAGTGACCCCCCTATCGGGCAGCTGAACTAGCATCCATCTTCATCGTACCTGTACTGTGATCCACTCCAGCCAGTAAAAGACAGTCTTATCTTGACTCTTGTTCTGTCCCTTCCTCTCTTTCTTTTCCTGGTTAACCTTGGTTAACCTGGTAACCTTTTACAGGTTATGACAGTTAAAACCTTCAGTGAAAGAATCGGAGCAACGCACCTGCTCGTCATGACAATAAAGCGCATCGACTGCGGAACAAATCATGTGTTGGACTTCTGTTTCAGGCCCGTTTGTGGTTCTGAGGGGCAGATTTACCGCTGCTGAACACCTGGAACGAACTCGGCTTCTGTGTTAGAAATCACCATCAGCCACGCTGCGAGTTAGTAACCCACACATGGACATAATCCTCTCTGTCAGGAGTCCCTTTGCAATTATTATTCTGAGATTTTTTTTCCTTTTCAGAGTTCAACATGTTCAGGAAAGAATATTTATATGACTCGTACAGATTTACATACATAAATCTGCTCGTATCCTTTTATAGTAGCATGAAGGAGTAAAACACTCCTGACTTGTGGTGGGATTGATCCAAAGTTGGTACGATATGAATCGATGCTTCAGTTTCAGTTCCTCTCCTTTATGACAGAAGTGACCTGGCTCGCTTTGTCCTCCGCTCCAGTAACTCCCACCTTCTCCACCCACCCAGGACAAAGCTGCGGACCATGGCTGAACGAGCTTTCTGTGCAGCACCATGCATCTGGAATTCCCTCCCCGATCACCCCCCGGGCAACACGGAGCTGAGACACATCAGAGAAAGTCAAAGTTGTAGAAGCTTTCCACTCGTTCTTCAGTGTCTCTCGTCTCTCTCTTAATTCAGTTTTAAAGCTGGTTGCTCACCTGTTTTTATTCTCTTCTTATTTTAGTTCTTTTGTTTTTGCTTTTTCTTTGCTGCAACACCTTGAGATTTGTTTTTAACAGAAAATGCTTTGAAAATAAAACACATTATTATTGTTATTATTATTATAGGAAACAAGCCAGTTAAGGAATTATGGCTCTCTGAAGGGAGCTGGATCTTAAGGAGCAGTTCCTTTTAAAGAGCCAATCAAAAAACTGGTTTATTCTGATTTATTCATGGCTTTTTATTTAAGGATCCAGTCAACAATTCCTCATTTTTATCGAGTACATAATCACTAGTAGTAATCGAAAAGGATTTGGAATACTTAAAACTCTGTTGGTGAGAAATATTCTGAATTTTTGGACATAATTTTCATTTGTAACTGTTTTTATAACATGGTTCCATATCCCTGTGAGATCACTGTTTTGAATTTTTCCTCCCCAAAAAACTCTGTAAAAAACTAAATTAACTGCAATTAACTTCCATAAAAAAACAACTTTCCAAAATCGAAAATTATACACCTAAGAACATTTTTAATAATGCAAAAATCTCACAAAATATAAAGTATAATGAAAAGATTAATTAAATCTGCTTTGTAGGATTTTTTTTCTAACTAGTCCTGAACAGCATTATAGCAGCAGAATGGTGACTGGCTGCTTAGTTGTGTTGAACAGATTTACTTTTGCCAAGGGGGAGCTTTATATATATATATATACTGTATATATAATGCTCCTCTCAATGTTCTAAATTTAATTTTATTTAGTTTTATTTAATTTTAATATATTTAATTTTATTTAATTTTGTTTTATTTTATTTATTCTATTTTTTATTTTATTCTATTTTATGTTATTTTATTTTACTTAATTTAATTTAATTTTTTATTTAATTTAATTTTACTTTATTTAATTCAATTTAATTTAATTTTGTTTTATTTAATTTTATTCTTTTTACTTAATTTTATTTTGTTATTTCACTTTATTTAATTTAATTTAGTCTAATTTAATTTAATTTAATTTAATTTAATTTAATTTATTTTATTTTATTATATGCTTAACTACATTTTTACATAATATTGCAAATTAGGATTAAAAAAAATAAAGAAAAATACAGAAATACAGCAAAAATATGAGGAAAAACACTGAGCTACATCAGTGCAAATGTTTTGTAAACATATTGTTAGTCACAGTATTTGTTTCCAAACAACATTTTCTGCCCATAGATGTTCACATGAATGAAGCGTGTTGGACATCAGACTCCCATGACGTATCACATGAAGGCAGCGTAGAACGGCTCACAACAACAAATACAGTAAAGTAGTGTAGCACCTTCATGAAGAAGTGGAAACAACCCCCAAATGTTTCTTCCACTTTCTCTGATAAACTCATGCGGCTTTGCCTTTGTGCCATTAATCTTCCTAAGTTTTTTTTGTTAAATCCAACAGTCCTAGCTAAGTAGCTGAGCCGCTGTTGCAGCAGGACCCAGTTTATTGCAGCCATGAGATTTTCATCAGGACTCAACATCTTAATCCCAGTGGAGCCATTTAAGTCATGCAGTGCCAGCAGAATCTTCTTATTTATTTATTTAAAAAGTAACTTGTATTTGTTTGGTTTATTTTAATCAGCATACTACGAGTAGCCGGGATGCCACATTGTTAAGTTTTTCCAGCATTTCTATCCCGTCCAGGAGGTTTTACAATCCAGCCACAAAATGTTCTTTATTCAGAGACTATCTGGTAAATCGACAACGATCTATGATAACACCATTTTTATTCCATTTTCTTCATATTTTTTTGCCTTGCGAGGTGAAAAACTCACAGTGTGCGCTCAACTTGAGCTCTGCTGAGGGCAGAAGATCTAGCGACCAATCAAAACGTGTCCACAGATCACATGATTTTAAGACGGCAGCTTGCTGCGACTTAGTCCGTTACATTTTAGAGGATAAATTGGTGGAAATACGACCAGACTAGACCTGCTGATATGATGTTTTGTTGGACTTCAAAAACATCCATCCAGATATTGTCTCTAAGTTTCATTCAGTTTTCTTACGTGACTTCTTCTTCTTTCAAGTTTAATAGCAGTTAGTGAACTCAAAGGTGCATTATTATAGTACAGTATGTCACATATGATTTACATAATAAAAAGACAACATAAATAATAAAATACAATAACACATTTCAGTCTCTAACAAAAAGATCCTCAAATTTGGCTTCAGTCTTTGGATCTTTTTGAAAAAATATCAATCAAGTCTTCTAACGTGATGACAAACGGCTGCCATCTTGAAATCATGTTACCTGTGGATGTGTTTTGATTGGTTGCTAGTAGGGATGTACGATATTGGAATTTTGGCCGATATCCAATATGCCGATATTTTAAAACTTATGTGGCCGATAACCGATAAAACGATACCGATATTAAAGCTGAAAAAAAAAAAACAGTCATTACAAATAGCAGTTTTTTTTATCCGTTTCCGACATTTTAAAAATTAGGGGTGGGAAAAAATATTGATATACTGAAATATCGTGATATTTTCATATGCTGATATCAAATCGATATTTAAAAACATGGTATCTGTTAAAAAGCAGCAGGCACTGGCCTTTTACAACTCTACCGGCCAGACGCCTTATTTTACTTAAATGGAAACATGTTGCTCCCCCTCACACAATAGCTGGATACGTGAGGTCCTAATCAATATTAAACTTAAGAAAATTAGGTTCTCACTTGCAGGCTCTGGTAGTGTTTTTAAGGAAACCTGGCAGCCATTAATAGAATAGTTGGACAAAACTAACATCCAATCAGAAGAGTGACGAACCCCCTGATTTTTGTTGATGATGTTTTTGTTTTATTTATTTATTTTAATCTTATTATTATCATTATTTTCTTTTTTTCAGCCTCAAGTAGGTGGGAAGGAATAGTGGGTTAATCTGTTCATTCTCAGACGCCGATCTGGCTTAGGGTTAATTAGTACAAACATGTACTATATAATGACACCTATATTATCTGTCTACAACCCAACCTGGATACTCTGTTATGCTGTGATTTGTTTTAAGTTGACAAAAATCCAATAAAAAAGATTTAAAAAAAAAAAAAATGGTATAGATCTATTTTACTTACAAAATCTCACAAGATTTCATCGTTTTTTCGCAACTCTCGCAATATTTTGTGAATTCTAGCGAGATTTTGTCAATAAAATAGATCAAAACCGCTTTTTTAAATGTCAATATATCAGCGTATGAAGATATTGCGAAATATTTGTGAATTCTTGCGAGATTTTGTAACAGAACGATGAAATATCACGAGATTTCATGAGTAAAATAGATAAATATCACGTTTTTAAATGTCAATATCATATCAGCTTATGAAAATATTGAAATATTTCAGTGTATCAATATTTTTCCCACCGCTAGTCTTCAGAAGTGTTAAAAGAAGTTTTTGAAGAAGAAGAAGAAGAAGTTTTGGGATTTTTTTAGACTTTAGAAAGAGCGGGCTGATCGGTTAAATATCGGTAGGGTGGCCGATGTCTGATACTCAGTTTTAAAGCCGATATAGGCCGATACCGATAGGGGGCCGATTATATCGTGCATTCCTAGTTGCTAGATCTTCTGCCCTCAGCAGAGCTCAAGTTGAGCGCAAAAAATATCAAACGTATTTGATTTTCTCCTCAAGGCCTCGTGAGGCAGAAAACTCACCAAAGATCAGGCGACACGGCGACGATCTGCTGAGCAAACGGCCTCCAATGACTTTCAGCTCAGCAGAAAGCTCTGGTGTGCAGCAGGCATAAGAAACCGCTATTTAGACCTGGAAATGATGGTGAAGACACTTCCTGCCAAACTTTCCACCAATCAGAGAGCTTAAATTTATGGTAACGTCCAATCAGGAGCAGCCAAACATCGACAATGAGCAGAAAGTTCTATGTGTGTCTGAGAAGAAGAGAAATAATGATCCTCTATGGCTGGAAGATAGAAAGAAGATCTTTGTGATGCAGCTGAGTTAGTTTGTGAGAAAAGAAGGTAAATAACAGAAATAACTGGAAATGAGGAGAAAAAAGTTTCTGTAGTTTGTTTTAATGCCTGAAAACCAAAATGGAGAGATGATATGCAGATGAGGAAAGGCTTCACTGTGATCTGTGTGGTGTTTCTACAAAGTTCTGTTAGGAATAAATTCTGGTTCTGGTTCTGGTTTGTCTTTATCTGTTGATACATGATGTCTGGATGCTGACTGGGATTAATGCTGCCTTCATGTGGTGTGGGAAAGATGATCCTTTCCACTTGTTAAGTGGAAATTGCTAGTGTGTTCAAGTGATTTGTTGTCGGACTGAAGTGAAACACTGGGGATGATCTTTGACCGACTAGCTCGCTGCTAGCTAGCATCTGCTCTGAGGGGTAAACCAAAACAATAACCGTATTTTTAAAAATAAATCAAGTTTAAATGGCGATGTTATTAAAGTTCAGCAGACTACAAACTAACCAGAAAGCAGCAGCAGAAAAATTAAAGGAGCTGTATCATGCTTTTCAAATGTTCCAAAAGTCAAATATAGGCATTTATAAGCTAGATATGTTCCCATCGTTACTATAGAAACTAATTTGGTGTTAAATATTAGTTTTTCGATGCATCTAATTTCCAACACGGAAGTAAGATGGCTGACTGTCCTGAACCGCGGAGCTCTCGACCAATTGCAGCATGTTTTACACCCATTTCATGACGTCGCCCCGGAAGAGACACTTATTCTGAAGGGTCACAGAATTGTCTGTAGCACCGGCACCGGCAGCTCTCATGTGGATGTTAGTAGTAAACATTAATGGATAATTCCTCCGATCGACGGGATCAAACAGAGCAGCCTGTTATGAAGCTGTATGCGCTCGACCCAGAGTCTGATATGGAGTTTGAAGTATACGCAGTACCACAGAAGTACCACAGAGACCCCTGACAAGTAAGTAAATTAGCAAACAAATCATAGGCTAACAGTTAGCATTGAGCTGAGAGATGTGTTGACTCACCAGTGTTGTTGTCTGTCCATGCGCGTTTTTATATTAGGAACTGCGTCAGGTTTCAGACGTAATCCCAGAGAAAAAAAACACTTTACTGCCCGAGATTCATGAAGTTGTCAGGAGTGAAGTTCACACACAAAGTTGAGTTTTTTTTTCTCTGCTCCTGAAGTTAAAATCCAACCACTTCTGGCAAGTCGATTCATCCAGTAGGTACAACAAATAAACTCCCACGCTGAACGTAACTGCATTTTTTCCCAACTTGCTGTCCTCTAGAGCTTAAAAAAAAGAAATAAAAAAAGGAAGAAAATTCTCCTGAACTCTGGATTAAACGTCTGTTAGCTGATGGCTGCTTGTCTCTGAGGAAATCTTCCTGCAGGTGTTAGTTTCTTCCTCAGAGAGTGTGTTTAGGATTCTCTGAGTTTCTGTTCAACAGAGGGGCGTCTTGCTACGATACTGAGCGTGCGCATTTGGACTTTCGTGATTGGTGCCACGTTCATACGTAACGGGGGTGGGTAGTCAGCCGTTTGCAGGGAGGTAGCGCTTGGTTTAAATATTCATGTAGATTACTCAAATATGCATGAATGAAGAAAAATAACGATTTAAATCATTTCTTGATGAGGAAATAACACACTGACATGCTGAAAAGCTCTTAAAAGTCCATTTGTCATGATAGGGCTCCTTTAAAACATAAATCAACGCTCCCTTTTCGGGATATTTGCACTCCACCATGTTGAAAGGTCAAAGTTTACCTCATCAACTCAGGTATCATGAAATTTTTCCAGCTTTCCAGTGGAAATTACAACATTTTGATGTCGGACTTTGGTATTCACCATAAACGCGATACCACATGAAGGCAGCATAAAGGTTCTGGTGCTGACTGGGGTCCAGTCCCAACACCCGCGTCCTCAAGTGCGTCCCATTTCTCAAGGGCGGAAATCCGCCACGCCCCCTTTGCACCCTCAATCCGCATCCATGCAGACTTCACCAAAGCATATTGCCCATAATTCATTGCTGCATGTGACATTTTGAACCATAACCGGCGAAATAATTACTGAAGTTTGTCCTGTTACTTTAAAATATGCTTTAAATATACTAAAATTCAAAGCATTTGAATAATGAAAGTTATCAGTTTACTGATGAAGTATATTTCATTTTTATTCAAACTTTATTTAACAAAGGAGACCTGTTTACCTGACAAACATGTTTTTATGGACATGTGGACATTTATGGACATTCTATGCTAACAATAACAGTCACAGACAATTTAATCATTATTATACATTTAGTTTAGAATATAACAGTTATTTAACCTGTACTGGTGAAATTATTCAGCCACCCACATAGATTAGTTCAGTAATTCATTTATTTATTAATTAAACACATGTGGATTTCATCACATATATTTTACAAGAACAGATGAAATGAACTTTATTCTGTTTCGGTCTGAAAATGACGTCACCAGGAACAGAGATGAGGCTGAGATTGGAAACAATGACATGAAATGATGGAGGAACCATCACCGTCCCAGTTCTGCCTTTTTCCCGCACTAACCTGCACATCCAGCCCACTTCATACAGGGGTGCAGGGTTTAGGGTGGGAATGGGGGCAGGGCCTGGGATTGAAGGTTCAGCTTCTTCAGGCACGTTTACAGACAAAATCAAACAGATGGGGGAGGATTTAAGGGTTAATTTGGGTGCATTTTTCTGAGATTTAAAATGAAAATGAAAATAAAACAATGACTAGAAAAAGTGAGAACAATAAAAAGGGGGCAAGGACGGTGAATGTGCTTTCATGACTTGGGGAAACACTTTCATACATTTCTGTTCATGAATAATTTCCAACCGCTGCAGGAGCGATGTCCTTTTCATTTATTTATTTATTTAGATTTTGCTCTCAGGCTTCAGACGTCAACAAAAACAAGCTTCGATACACACTTTGCAAAAAATTTCCTGGATTAACTTGACACACGTTGCAAAGCCTCAACACAACAAATCACATCAGTAAGTTCCTGAGCTCCTGCATCCGCCTGCAGTCCCCCCCCCATCATGTCACCCACTCACATGACTGTTCTGCATTAATTCTCCATGGATGAAGTCAAGGTAACGTCATCGCATGTCAGGTCTTTCACGTTCATCTCTGCAAACACGGATTACAACGCAGCTTCAACCTGTTTCTCAATCAGTTTTCACACAGATGTAATTTACACCGACTGAAAATGTGCTGAAAATCTGTCTGAGCTGCAGTGAAGAAGCAGCCTTGTTTCTGTTTGCTTTCACCCTCACAGCAGCTGCACAGGTAAATATTTCAGCTTTTGCTTTTTGGTTGCAGATTTATGATCCTGCACTGTGTTTTTATGTTACTATGGTGAAACTTTAATGAAATATTTATCATTTTGTATTTAAATACCTAACTGTTATTGATTCCTATCCTTTACTGAGCACTTTTAGGTAGGTAGTACTGAGAAGGAAGTTGAGATAAGGACAGAAAGTTAATTAAAAATAGATAAAAGGGAAAGAAAACGCAGCAAAGTTGGACTGAAACCCAAAAACAAGGCCTGGAAGTCTGCTGACCACCCCCTTCCTCCCCATCCTGCCTAACAAGGTCAGTGTTACATGTTCATGAGCCAAAACTATTTTTTAAAGTATAATCATGTACTATTGGCAGAGCCAGAGTGTTTTTTGCTCCTTTTTTACCCCCTCAGAGAAAAACTGGCACCATGCAGTGGAGTAGTTTCCTGGATGTGAACAGCATGAAGCTTCTGCTGGTTTTAACGCGGCATTATTTATGTATTAGGCTGAAAATAACTGCTACTCTCAAAAGCATGCTCCCAACTCACGTTATTATATTGGTCATTAAAAATTCACCATGTAGGTCAAGCGGTGACTTTTCAGGATTTCTTCCACTGAAGAAAACATATTCTGTGGCTTAAAAGGCCACAAGTAAAAGTAAGTGGCACAAAGCCAGAAAAAAATACTCTCAACTCTGAGCTGAACGAGCTTCTGAAGAGTTCAGAGCTTGTTTACGGCTGCCGTTTTGTTTTTGGGATGATGTACCAGCGTACATGGCCCAGGAGTTTGTACATACTGATGCTTACATGGTATGATGCTCATCATAATTATACTAATCTATTTGCTTTCATAGTTATCTGAGTATAATGAAACAGATTTAACTCAAGGAAACTCCACTAAACTCTGACTGTATTAAACTGTAAACCAAAAATGTCGATTTTCTGTTTTAAAGATCTCGTTCTTCCAGATTACTGCCATCAATACTTCCACATTACAATAAAAGCCATAAAAACTGGCAGAAAAGCATTTGCAGCGTTTTAAACATGCACAACGTCATAACCAGTAAAATACCGATGAGCTTCTAGCACGACAAAGAAAAACCACCATTTCTTAAAAATCTGGGAAAATTAATATTCAATAAAGAATAAATGGTTTGAACACAGGACTGATATGATGAAACCAAATACATCACGAGATGAGGAAACTGATCATCAGGCCGTTATGTAGGTTCGTCTAACCAGGTACCAGCAGGCAGACGATGACATCACTGAGTCCAGCAGACACGAGTGTTGCTTCGTATCTTCTTGTAGCCTCGTGAGGAGGACTTTCAATAAAACTGCACGACATTTCAACATCAGACGCCGTTCAAATGCGAGGCACGTTTTCACCTTCCTGCTTCGTGGTCACGTGAATTCCGGGTTGTGACGTAGGCTCGCGCCGATCCATCAGATTGTTGATCATTCAATTTATGTATTGATGTACTGTAGATATACAGGTACTGTATTGTTGTTACTCCTCTGGCATTACAAGCAACAGCAGCTGCTTTACATTATAAAACTTTCCGACCTTAAAACTCCGTGTTTCTGACTCCTTCAGTGCCAATGATGCAAAGAAAATGCATCTAAGCTGAGATACTGTTAGAGAGGGTTTTCTTTCTGGATGCTGCGTGATGTTAACACTTCTCACAGCGCGTAGCGCTAGAAAATGGATGTAAGTACATCAGCAGCAAAGAAACGCAGAAAAACAATCAGAGGAAAAGAAACGGAGGAAGAAAGAAAAGAATCAAGATCATCTGACTTTCACTGGCTGGAGAAATCTCACAGTTCAGGTGGGGTGAAGATGATGCTGCACAGTACAGGCGGGATGAAGATGATGCTGCACAGTACAGGCGGGATGAAGATGATGCTGCACAGTACAGGCGGGATGAAGATGATGCTGCACAGTACAGGCGGGATGAAGATGATGCTGCACAGTACAGGCGGGATGAAGATGATGCTGCACAGTACAGGCGGGATGAAGATGATGCTGCACAGTACAGGCGGGATGAAGATGATGCTGCACAGTACAGGCGGGATGAAGATGATGCTGCACAGTACAGGTGGGATGAAGATGATGCTGGATTAGCCTTTGTTAGAGGGCATTTCCTCTCAAATCGAAGTATCGTCTCACCTCCTGCATGAATTTGACCGAGTTGTGAGTTGACCTGAGTTTGGATCCTCTTTGTAACATAAAATCTTGTATAAAACTCATGACGATCGCTTCCAGATGTTTCCGTCTCGACCTCATGCTCAGATTCTTACCAATAACACAATTACAGTCACCAACCTCCATTTTACCATGGTCAGTGAGAATTCTAACGCTGACTGATGTGCATTATTTTTGTATATACTCATGGCTATTTAGATCATCGTCACATCATTCCACCACAGAATGTTGTCACCATAGCAACGCTCAAACCAGCTGCTAGCATAAAATAGTTCCTACACTCAAACATGTTTAGTGAGTTGTGTTCTAGACTCGGCGTTATGCATTAAAGGTGCTATAGAAGATGTTTCTGCATTTCAGAAAGTTCTCAGCTCCCTCCTCTGGCCACAGAATAACGTGCACGAGCCACTCCGTGTTTAGCAGACAGCAGCTACAGATTCTCCATGTCGTCTGTCGTCTGAATGTCGCTAACTGCTAGCAGAATGATGTTAGCAACCTGCTGTAAATGTCAGACGAGTGCAGCTTCCGGGACGCAGCATTACTGTCACCAATCAATCACTCTCATCGATCAGTCTCGCCTATTACCCGTTCTTACTACGGTAGCAGTGGTGTCGCCAGCCGATTTTCCCGGGGCTCCGGCCTCGGATGTTTTAAATCTAGCCCCGGGTATGAATTTTACTGTTTAACCACTTTTTTCTGAAAAAAACCCGAAGAAAATCCAGATGATTTTCCACCAGCACTTAAACGCACCATGAATGGCAGAGGCCAAGCCTAGCTCGTGTTGGTGTGGCATTGTGAGTGAGTGTGTGTGTGAAGTCCGATTAGCCCAAGTGTATCTATCTGCGGCTTGTAACCCAGTGGACGTATCCTATTATGGGCGTGTCCTATAGTGGGCGTGCAACATAGTGGGTGGGTCTTCTTAGGTTTAGGGGAAGGGTCAGGGGTAGGGTTAGATTTTTACCGTGCTCTCATAGGCCTGGTGGGCGTGTCCTCACGTCCACTCTATGACACGACTCTGTCTTGCGAGCCGCAGATAGACCCTTCTCGATTAGCCCCCGTCTCTGATGTCAGACAATAGCTAAACTGAATTTGTCAGCTCTGTGTGCGCATGTGCAGAGGAGAGCAGCAGTCACATTAAAGTATCTATCAGTAGAGGAGAGAAAATATCAGAGAAAACAGTTACAACTCCTCAGCTTTTCAGCAGGAAAGTAAACGGTAATATATCAGTGTTGACTCTTTTTTTTCTTTTTCAAAAACAATATGAAAAAGTCAGCATGAAATCTCTTAACATAAAAAACGAGGCTGAGGTTAGCAGCATCCCGTTCCCAGTTTCTGTTTAGATTTTTGGCTTAAAGGGCGATTCCCATCAAATAATTTTCTACTGACAACATTTAACGAGGTCATGTGTAAAAACTACAACACGTAGACTTTTCGAACCTGGACTCAGATGTTCTTTAGGGACTGTAGATTAATTAAAGCACAGTTTCTGATTTGTGAAACCTGTTTTCTATTTGTGAAAATGAAAAATACCCACATTTTATGGCCTAATTATCATATAGACCACTTTAGACCAGGTCCCAATCAAATACTTACAATCTGCAAACCAGGTCTCAACCGTTCCTTAGAGACTGTGGATTAATTAAAGCTCTGTTTCTGATTTGTGAAACCTATTAATGAATAAATGAGGAGAAAAAGAGAACAAATGAATAAGAGAAAAGGAGAACATGTGATGAGGAGGAAGGTCAATGATGAGTCAATAAGACAAAAGGTGTATGAACTGTTATGCGTGAGTGCAGTGCATGTGTTTTAGCAACATAATGGTCAACATTTCATTGTTGATTTTGTGGTTCATTAATTTTTTTAATAAAATGAAAATTTATCTACTGTATAATATTTATATATTTAAAGCTTTTAATTAATTGTAGCGTATGGAGTAGTGAACCCAATTTTACAGAATATTGCAAAAATGACTGAAAAAAACATCTTCTATAACGCCATTAAAACAGTATAATACATGAGTCACGACTGCTTGTTGTTTAATCCTTACTTCATCAATTCTTCCGCTCCACCGGATGCATCAGTGGCTCTTTAAATGTCCGTTTAACAGCTGAAATCTTTCAGATGTTCTTATCGAATCTGCTTCAGCTCTCATCCTGATGTTGACCCACCTGCTAAGAAATATTCCCTCACTCACGTTCCGGCTGTGTGGCTTATAAATGAAGCAGCAGCAGCTGTTTTTGTGACCTGGTGCTGAAATATTTCAATTACTTGAATTTAAACAATGCTGCTTCATGTTAATCATGTAATTTAGACATAAAAAAAAAACTTGCTGTGAGAAATGTATGACAAAGCAAATACATTTAATTCAGTATTTAAAATGCATGAGGTCGTTCTTTCTCTCTGACTACATGGAAAGATGATTTTGTTTTGTTTAAACTGTTTAACAACACACATCCACAATAATAAAAAAAGGAATTACACATAAAACATTAAAATGTCCTAATCAAAATCCTTTCTTCTGCATCTCTGTATCACTACCAAGAGATCAAAGACAGCATTGATCCTCTCCGCCTTCATCCGCGCTCTCATCCGAAGAAAAGCACAATAAACTGCTGTAAACACCGGAGGAGCTGCCATATTTACTCTAAGTGCAAATGTTGTTTTGTCTGAGCTTTGATTTCCTTTCAGTGTTGTCACACTCTGGTGTTGAGGCCACTTCACCCGACAGACCACACAAACTGATAAACTGCTTTCAGAAGCCCTCTGAGATCCTTTTTTTACAACAGACCTGAGAGCAAATTACATAATCAAGATCACAATGAAATAAAAACAACACATCCCCACACAAATTAAAACAGTTGCAGATATTATCTGAAACATAAGCCACTAAAGCTTTAACGTCTCAGAGGAAAACGCATCTCTAATTCAGGCTGTCAGCTCACTAATGAGTTGCCAAACACTGGAAACAAGCCTTCCCCAGTTCAGCGGTGATAAGGAGTAAATATGTGATCTGTATCTGAACCCAACTGAACATGTCAGACTTCCTTCCACACCAATGAAGACACAAATAAGACGACGCTTTCTAAACACTGCAGATAACCGTCTAACCTTTCCACGTAGCTCAGGGAGGCGAGCGTGAAAGCTGTCTGCAGAGATGAGTGGTGAGTGGCGGAGCATGAGCAACACATGCAAAAGGTCCGCTGGGGCGTATAAACAAGAAGAGATACCAAAGATGGCTCTATGTTTTATTCTTTTTCATGTTTAACTGTTGTACCCTTCTCAAATTTTGTGATGTTTGATATTGGCTTTTTTTTTTTTTAATCAATATCCAATATTGTCCAGCTCTTAATTTCCAATATCAACCGATACAGATCTATGCAGAAACCTGAGGTTGTCTCATATTTTGAGAGATAAAACTATGTTGTTCTCCGAGAGCAAACATCCCAAAATAGCCTTAACTCAACCAGAGGAGTTCATTTTGGACATCTGGCTGCCAGATATCAGGTATTAGCCAACGTGTGGCTAACAAAGACTGCAAAAAAGGAAAGTGACGCCAGTTGGGCGTGTCCCACTGTCGCCATCTTGCCGTGTCACGTGTGTCATCACTGCTGGAAAATACTAAAGCCGGCAAATTTTTGTATTTTTCGTATTTCGGGGAAATGTTTGACAGCCGACGTACTCTGGGCTAAATGGTAACAGAGCTAACTCAAAACCAAGCGGCAACCTCTGGTGGCCGACTATGAGGCTACCTGGAAGAAGTAATTGTGAGTAGTTCTTCCTTGATCCACTAGGGGCTGCAAAACAGAGCAAATCCCCATATTAAATAAACATGTTTACAGCAGAAATAAACATGTTTACAGCCTGGTTCAAGAAAGCCTGGTCTGCCGATCGGTCGCTAACAGTTAGCTCCTTGTTTGTTCTCGGTAACGTCTCCGTTTGTAGCAAAGTAGCACAACGGTGGTTTTTAGTCAGATAATAGCAAGTCTAAGCCAAGGTTATTATAGTTAACTAAAACTAACAAAAAAACTAAAACTAAAATTGACAAAACATTTTCTTTAACTGAAATAAAAACAAAAATGACAGCTTTTCAAAAAACGATAACTAACTTAAACTGTATTGCGTCTTTAAAAAACTAACTAAAATTAACTAAAATTATTGCGAAAACATCCTTAGTTTTAGTTTTTGTGAATTTATCTTATACATGACCTTTTTTGGGTTGATATGAAATCTATTTCTATTGAATCTGTTTACTTTGCTTTTATTTCAAGTGACTTCCTGATGATTTTGAATGTCACATCAGACAAACACCTATAATTTACGAAGAAAAATCCCCAAATACCAAAACTAAGACTGATACTAATAAAAAACTAAACTAAAACTAAGCATTTTCCAAAAAATAAAAACTAATAAAAAACTAGCAAATCTGCTGAAAAAAACTAACTAAAACTAACTGAATTGAAAAACAAAAAGTCAAAACTAGATAAAAACTGAAACTTGTTAAAAATCCAAAACTATTATAAACTTGGTCTAAGCGTGTCTTACCTTTACACCGCTGCTTAGGAGGCTAATCTTTGTTCGCCCCTGCTAGTTTCAAGTTAGCTCGGTTAGCATTTAGCCCCGAGTACGTTAGCTGTCAATCATGCTGTGCCCATTTTTGTATTTTCCAGGAGTGACGACACACGTGACACGGCAAGATGGCAACGGTGGGACACGCCCAACTGGCTTCACTTTTAGCTCTTCAGAAACCAACAAGTGACGTAGCGGAAGGTTCGTCCCTCTTTAACGGTCTACGCTCGAAACTAACAGGAGCTAATGAAGATTTGCCCCCAAAGTGGCGGGATAAAGGTAAGGCATGCTTGGACTTGCTGTTAGCTGCTAAAAACCACCATTTTGCTACTTTGCTGCAGACTGAGACCTTATAGAGCAAACAAGGAGCTAACTGCTAGCCACCGGCATCCGGTCTGCCTCATGTCAATCAAAAGGACGTGCCCCTGATTATGTGTAACTAAATAACATCTAAATGCATGATTTATATTTTAAAAAGATTCACCCCTCTTACAGTCGACATTAAGGAAAACTTGACCTATTAAACCTAAAATGAGGTTGTGAACCAGGCTGTAAGCATGTTTATTTCTGCTGTAAACATGTTTATTTCTGCTGTAAACGTGTTCATTTCTGCTGTAAACGTGTTTATTTCTGCTGTAAACATGTTTATTTCTGCTGTAAATGTTTTATTTCTAGCTTTGTGCACCAGCCTGACCAACGCCATGTATGAGAAACACAGCAAGTCAGTCTGGGTTCCCTCCATTGGGAAGCGATTGGTAAAAAATTGACCGGACCAATCACAGCACGGGAGGCGGGACTTTACGACACGTCTTTTTCAGCGACTCATGTCTCTAAACATAAACAGTCAGAATGGCGGCTGCAGAGGAGTAACGATATAACGATGCCCTTTCCGATGTCTAAAATGATCTGCACATGTCCTTAAAACCAGAACAACTTGCTGCACTGAGGGCTTTCATCTCACAAAAAGATGTTTGCGTCACTTCCGTGTTTCTCTGATTGGTTCTCTCCGGTTCTATTTGTTCCCGTTCGTCCCGCCTCTTGTCTCGAGTTGGAAATCAGTCTCCAACGACGGGAACCCAGACTGACTAGGCTGGTGTACCAGGCTAGTTTATTTCTGCTGTGAGGTTGGTCTTTTCAACATGGGAGTCTATGGGGATTTGCTCTGTTTTGGAGCCCCTAGTGGATGAAGAGAGAACTACAATTTTAAGCACTTTTCCGCATTGGCCTCACTGTTGCCGCTTGTTGTCTTATTCTAATGCTTCTGACAACTTAAACTTAACCAACAACTTAAAACCAGATATATTATCAGCAGCTTCAAAGCAAGTCAGTCTGTAGCAGCAGCAGCTGCACCGTGGTCACATGACTCTGAAAGGAATGCTGGGAAATGAAGTTCCTTGAGGATAACAGGGACTTTTCTACATGCTGGACAAACGCTAATGGGACAAAATCTTGCAAGATCTCATTATTTCATTACTTAATTTTATCAGTGAAAAATATCGGCCCAAAAAAACCATTCCAATATTACATTTTAATGTCAATATCGGTAAGCAGATAATATCGGATAATGCCTATTTGCAACACAAATCCTATGTGGACGAAAATGTGCATGCACAAAAACCATAATAAAATCATCACACATTATTATTTTTGCAGCATTTTTTTCATTATTTAAAAAACGTCTAATAAAAAACTACCAAACATTCAATTGTTTTGGGGATTTTTACCTTTTAAATGCCACTTTGAATGTTTGGATTGTTGACTCATTCATTACAGAAAACCACAAACTGGAGGGTTCGTCCAGTAATATGCAGTCTATGGTCAAGACACAGAAAAATAAAAGTCAGCATTTTATTGTATGAGGTGTCTATTTCAGAACAACCCATTCATGTTTGAAATTATGCAATTACCCAATTGGTTATGTTTATCTTTTTTATTATTATTATTTGAATACATTATCTTCACCTATTTCTTCATGGATAAATCTTTCTGCTGTGACTACGCTTCTTTTTTTTTTCCTACAGGCCCCAAAGTCCCAGCCCATGCAGGCCCCGAGCTGGTTATTTCTGGCTCGATAGGTGTGTTAGTAATTTAAAACACTCATATCTTCGTATTGACCAGGTGCAGCGAACACAGAGCCCAGAGAAGACAAATTAAATGAGCTTGTTTTCATTCCACAAGAGGAAATGTGATGTGGTCGCTACGGCAACTGAACCCAGAGATGAACAAATGCTCGAGAAATTAAAACCAAGAGGTTATATGAGTGGAGAAAACACAATATTTGATGAGCGCTGTGTCAGGAGTGGCACTGCTGTCATATTCCCTGCAAAGCTACTGATGGCTTGAATACACAGAGAGCCGTTTGGGGGGGGGGGGTTTCTCTCTGAGAAAATCCATCTGTTAATTCGATGCTTCAAATCATGTGTAAGTGGAGGAATCAAAGTACTTGTGAAGTCTATACTAAAGTGGAATAAGAACAATGTAGTGATGTAAGTGTCCGTGGGCGCTAACGAGACACTCATCCCGTCCCAGAACACTTACAGCAGATTAGTTTGTCTGTTTGGTGATAAAACCTCAGAGTTCTTCCTTCTTACCTGATACATTCCCCTTAGCTCAGCTTCTCCAAGCATGAAATCACTGGGGCAGAATGACAGGATGTCTGGCTGAGCACCAGCAGCGCCACATTTGTTTCCGTGCAGATAAACAGTGTTGCTCGTTGTCTGAGCAATTAAAAGATGCACAGAGGCTCAGTAATGTGCTCAGTGCTGAGACATCGCACAGGTTTTTCTCTAAAAATGATGGGAACATGTTTTTCTTTCATCACCGCTCTGATATTACACAGACTTTAAGGACTTTTTTTGGGGGGTGTGCTTATGGAATGAAATACTTTATGAATCCCAAGAGGAGTTTATAATTCACCCATCATGTGACAGTGAGAACGCAGATAGATAACACCCCCGTAGCAAACATCACATCACAGATATAAATAATAGACATTGCATTTAATACATCACAAATAATGATAGATAGATAGATAGATAGATAGATAGATAGATAGATAGATAGATAGATAGATAGATAGATAGAGAGATAGAGTAGAAGATAGATAGATAGATAGATAGATAGATAGATAGATAGATAGATAGATAGATAGATAGATAGATAGATAGATAGATAGATAGATAGATAGATAGAGCATTTGACTTCCAAATTAACATAATGAAGGATGAAATAAAAAGTAATTTTTTACAAATCTACAGTACAAACAAGTACATATATATATATTTATGGCTGTCAGGCGATTTTAAAAAAATATCGAATGAATTACAGGATTTGTAACTAATTAATTAATTAATTAATCACATTTTAAACTCATATTTGCTAAAGCAGTCATGGGGAACAATGGTCCTCAAGAGCCGCAGTCCTTTAAGTTTTCCATGCAACCCTGCTGCAACACAGCCTGTGAAGTTCTGTACAGGTACTCACATCTTCTTCTTCATCTTGTTCTTCTTCTTCATCTTCTTCTTCATCTTCTTCTTCTTCTTCTTCTTCTGGTGTTTATCGGCGGTTGGCAAACAGCTTTAGGGGCATCACTGCCCGGATCATTCAGTGGGCCGAATTTAAAACGCTTGTGCACTGAATTGGCACTCTGAAGTAATCACGTTTATTCTTTTATGCATTAATTTGCAGTGTAATTAATTAATCTAATTAATGCATTAAACTGACAGCCTAATATATATATTTTTTTCTACATATATTTTATGTAAATACGTGCTTAAAATACATATAAAATACATGTACATGTATTTTATGTAATATATACATATATATATATATATATATATATATATATATATATATATATATATATATATATATATACACATAATCATCCTTAAAATTATTCATAAACTGAAATAAAAGAAAAGGCTAAATTCACAATAGCAATTCAAATAACAAGAAACTAAAGAAACTAATAATAAATAAAAATCCACAAAATTATAATTTAGTGAAATAAAATACTATTGAGCAGCATCAAGGTGCTGCTTAACAATATTTTAGCTTAAGAATCCTTTTATGCTTGTTTATGTTTTAATTTGTGTGTGTTTGTTTTTAATATTTCTTTGAAACCACAATTCAAAATCAATGTCACGATTTACATGAAATTTTTATTTATTGTTACTTTTGTCAATTTCAACTTATCTTTAAAGCTATTCTTACCGATCTTGCATGGCGCACTAGTATTACGCCTCCCCTCCTAAGTTCTCCCCACTCACCCCCCTGACTCAATGGAGTCAGATTCAGAGGCACCCGTAAGTTACAACTAAAACAATAGTAATTATTATAATTCACGGACGAATGACTGGATAATAAAATAACGAATAACAATAATATAATAATAATAATAAAAGAGGGTATAAATATTTTTGAGGACAACTTTATATGTATATATGTATGTATATGTATATACACAAAAGTCTGTCCAATTAGAGTGAGTGGGGGTGTCCGCCAACACACCCAACATATCGTATGATGCCGATACCAGTTAAAAAAATGCAAATATCGGCCTTAAATATCTGCCAGCTGATGTATCGTCTATCCTTAGACTAGATTAATGACTAATCAATGGAGATAAGCCTAGTTTACTCCCACCAATCCCTCTCAGATCATATTTAACAGCATGAAAGGAGGTTTTGCTTCTCTTCAAAGGTCCTGTGTTGGACTGAGGTGACCCTCATGACCCGGATCCGTCGGACTCTTCCTGCATCCATCGTTAGCGATGTCAGGCGGATGGACCCTGAGAACCTTCCCAGTCTCCTGGAAGTTCGCCTGTAAAAGTGGTTGGAGATTACTTTGGTCTTAATTAGCACAAAACAGATAAAGCTGAATATAAATTAACTCAAGGTAGATTTTTGTTGTCTATTTTTCAAAGATTTAAAAGAAAATGGAAACAACTATGAGTCACGTCACATAAACATGATGATCTTGTTTTAGATGTGATGTAACAAATGAAATAGTACTGGAATTAAAAATAATTCCTGAAGAAATCCTCTTGTAAATGATCACCACAGATGTTTTTGTCCATTCATTTCTAGCTAAAAAACAAAAAAGAATGATGAATAACAGCCACAAGCAATGTTGCCGTATACAGCCAAGAATAAGAATAATAAAAAAAATAAAGCTGACCTACTGAAAATTATATTAAGATTTAATAAATTAATAACAAAACTGCAACAGAAATAAATTATGTGACTGTAGCTGCAGGCAGGAGAGACTTTCTGATGTTCAGAAGAGCGTTTTGTGATTATTAATCTGTGGCTGAACGTAGACGTAATCCGTGATGAAGAGGAGGTTTGACAACATCCTTTTCCCCTCTGCTGCATGCAGATTGTTCAGATTGTCCACCCCCGGGACGGAGCCAGCCTTCTGAATATATTTCTTCCGTCTTTTGATGTTTTCCACCCTCAGGTTTGTGCCACAGACCCTACACAGTGTCCACCGCTGGCTCATCCTGGGCATGACGCCAGATACACGGAGGGACTGGAAGCTGCTCCAGACCTGCTTTTAATTAGAAATCAGCAGATTTCTGTCTTTTTTCCACCATTTCTCTTATTTTTAGATGCTCTGTGTGACTGCTTTGTGCCTGTGGTGTGATAATGGTGTTTTTTTAGTTGATGCAGGAACTAACTGCTGTGATTTCAACCTGATCCTGAAGATATAAAAGCTCCAGCATTCAGGTGTCTCTCTGCTCTCTCACACACTCATCCAATTTTGCTTTTCTGATTTTACTGACTATTCACTCTCCACAATGTGTTTAATCATTTTGCTTTAATAGATTACTTTTAATTTGCTTTTTTGTCAGAACCAAAGGAGCAAACTCTGCTGGAAAAGAGTGAAGCACAGAAGTTTAGTGTAATAATTGTAGTTCTTTCTCATCTGCACATGACACCAGTTTTTAAATCGCTGCATTGGCTTCCCGCTTGTTTCAGGATCGATTTTAAGGTTCTTTTAAATAGTTTTTAAATGTCTCAACGGTCTTGGACCATCTTATTTATCTGATCTGCTTTTATTGTAGCAACCCTGGCGGACCCTGAGGTCCTCTGGCAGCGGCCTGTTCGTCCTTATAAGAGTGAGATCTAAACCCACGGGGAGGCTGCATTCAGCCGTCATGGCCCCCATTTATGGAACAGCGTGCTGGAGGACATCAGGGCCGCAGAGACTGCTGAGATTTTTAAAAGGAGACTCACGACTCACCTTTTTAGTTTGGATTTAACTGATTTCAATTTTTATTCCTTTTGTTTTAATGTTTTTTATTCTCTTTTGCTTTTAAGAATTTTCATTTATTCTACTTTTATGTAAATCATTTTATCGATTACCTTGTCCTTGTATATTTTATTATTATTTCATTCTTATGTCTTGTCTGGTTATTTATAATTATTTAATTTATTTATTTATTTTTATCCTTTAGCTTTTAGCTCCAGTGTTTCCTCAGGGGGGGGTCCTCCACGTTGGGACTTGTGTCCGGTCTGCCTGCGGGGGTGCTGTCTTGGGGATCCCCTGGGCCTGGAGGACTGGGGGGCTCCACACTGTGTGCGGGGACTTACTCTGGTCTGTTTGGGTCAGGGGGGGGTCTCTCTGGCAGCGCTCCCTGTGGCACATCTCAGCATGGATGCCCCCCTAGGTGGTTTTTCCTCCCCTGGATCCTCAGTGCTTTGCCATCTTATTTGGGTTCTCTGTATGTCTGCGTGTGTGTGTGTGTGTGTGTGTGTGGGGGGGGGGGGGGGGGGGTTGTGTGTGTGCATGTTTTTGCAACATTATGGGGACCATGTTCTGGATTTTTACCATCACCGAGGGGACGTCTTGCACCCGTGGGGACATTTTCCCGGTCCCCACGGATACCAACCCCGTTTTGAGGGTCAAGATTAGGTTTTAGAGATTAAGCTATAATTAGGTTTAGGTTAGGATTTGGACAAGGGTTAGGTTTAGGGTAAGGGGCTAGGGAATGCATTATGTCAATGGATGTACCCCATGGGGATATAAAAACAAACGTGTGTGTGCATGTGTGCGTGCTCATGTATGTGTATGTGGGTCTTAATGTGGGGGTGGGAGGGACGGTGGTTTCATGTTCTTTATTGTTTTTATTTCTGTTAAGCACTTTGTGTTGCATTTTATTTGTATGAAAAGTGCGATATAAATAAAGTTTGATTGATTGTTGGGGGCTCCAAACAGAGCAAATCCCCAAAGACCCCCATGTTAAAAAGAACAACTTCACAGCAGAAATAAACATGTTTACAGCCTGTTTAGGTTTAATAGGTCAAGTTTACCGTCATGTCAACTGTGAGGGAGGTGATTTTTTTTAAATAACTCATCTGTTTAGATGTTATTTAATCTTGAAATTACACATAATCAGGGGCGTGTCCTTTTGATTGACATGCAGCAGACCTGCTGGACGGTGGCTAACAGCTAGCCGCTTGTTTGCTCTCAGTAAGGTCTCAGTTTGTAGCAGAGTAGCAACATGGTGGTTTTTAGCAGCTAACAGCAAGTCTAAACATGTCTTACCTTTATCCCGCCACTTAGGAGGCTAATCTTTGTTAGCTTTTGTTAGTTTCAAATTAGCTTGGCTAGCATTTAGCCCAGAGTACGTTGGCTGTCAATCATTTGCCCCGATGCCGCACTTTGCCCATTTTAGTATTTTCCAGGAGTGACGACACACGTGACACGGCCAGATGGCGACGGTGGGAAACGCCCAACTGGTTTCACTTTCCTCTATTCAGACGTGAACAAATACTACGTCCATTTTTTTCCAGTCTTTGGTCAAAACCCACGATGACCAAAGGCTGAAACATCTGAGAGTTTAAGCCAAATTTGGAAAAGAAAATAGAAACAGACAAAACATTTTTGAACAGACGGATTTATTTACTTGCTAGTCTGAAACCAGATTGAGGTCTCTGGTAAATAACACGTTTCTGTTTGTAATTTTGTGTATCTGTTAGTTTGTCCCATGATACTGGGCACTGAAACACACAGTACAGACTTATTATGAGAATCAATCACTGCTTCAGCCTCCACTGATTCACAACCTACCCCGAGCAGAGGGAGAAATCAGTGTCATTTTCATGCAATTATTTAAGCTGCACATCAAAAATCTCACCAGAAAGTCTGAGAAAACCAAATGGGATCCAACACGGAAAAGGCAGGAAAATGTATTTCTCCCCAGCAAACATGGAGCTTCTCTGCTCTGTCATCAGGTTTGATGTTTAGCTCCTTCTTTTGTTTATCCAACCACTTCATCTCTTTTTTCCTCACATCCTGAGACAGTTTTGTGTTGGGCCTCTTTATTATGGGAATATTTTTTTCACTTTATGTCTGTGGTGACAGTGTGTTAATATCACCAGAATGTGATGTGGTGTGAAGCAAGCAAGTTTATTTGCACATTTCAAGTACAGTTCAAAGTGTAGCACATTAATATTGTCATCCCTAATATTAGGGATGACAATATCCCTAATATTTGGTCATAAATTTCAAAGTTTATATTGTTATTATAACGAAGTACCAGTAAGGGTAATGATAAAGTACAGGATCGATAAGGACTACCATTAAGAGTAGTATCAATAAATCCTTAATGATACGTAAAATGCTGACGCAGAACATAGTTGTGTCATCAGCATACATTATTGCTTTTTTCTGCTCCGAAACAAAGAAGTTGTTGGTAAAGGTGGAAAATCAAAGTGTACTATCATCTGTATAATTCAAAATTGAAGTTTTATAGTTTTGGTTTGGAAAAGGGCCTCCTGTGGTCATTTGAGCCTTTTTGTGTGAGAAACATTAGCTGTCCAAGATAAATGTGCTCAAGCATGGCCATCCTTAGCAGGAGGCACTCTTTGTTTCTCTAATGATCAGTTGAGGTCTTCTTCTGCCCACCAACGCTCAGTAATCTCCATCCATAATAACACAGCTGCCTGAGAAATGTGACAGGAGGCAGAAACCCCCCAAACCTAAGCTCCTTTGGTGAGACGGAGGCAAAGCTGCTCATTGAAGGCGAGCTGCGAGGAGCATAAGGCTCTGGAGCCCTCCCAGGGTTTAATGTCTTATTATTTTCCACAGACAGAAACAAAATGAAGAGTTTTGTCAGCGGGGACACCGCTGTGTTGGTGTCACTTCCTTTCAATGCACAGCAAGAGCAGAGCAAGCTGAGAAATGAGGCAAAGTGTAGAAAGTCACTTTTGCGTCATTAGCTGGCGTCTCACATCTGAGGATGTTTGCAGGGGATGCTGGTGAGGGATCAGTCATGTACTCAACATAATTTGTACACAACTGAGAGTCGACACACACAAACTTAGAGCCAAATATAGAACTATCCAATTATTTTTTTTCTGTTGCTGAGCTGGAGTGTCACCACATGTGTGACCCTGTTCCTGATATAACACTTCTGACTTATTGAATTTCTGCAAAGCACATAGTTGGATCAGGGCAGTTTGTTCGCTTTAACTTGATGAATCGTGTGAGTCTTGGAGCCTAAATTAACCGAATGTAATGAGAAGTTGGATGGCTAGGGTGAAAAATCCTTTTCTTTCAGTTTAATGAGCTTTTGAACATATTTTTTTTTGCCTGACCAAGTGAAAGCATGACATTGATTTGCTGATTAAAGAAGACTCAAAGAGAATGAATTAATTATACGAGGCGAGATGACTAATGTGTAATCCCAAATCCAACAATTTCACACTCACAGTCCTGCATGGTTGCGGAGATAATGAAAAAAATCTGTTTTTGCTCACAAGAAAGTGGCTAACATCCTCGGTTATGTTCATCTGTGTCACTCTGGGCCTGGTAGCCCCCCGGCCATGTAGCACTCATGCATAGATGCTGTGACAGTATGATTAATTGTGCTGCATTCAGAGGCAAACTAAGCTAGCCGATGGATGTGCGACGAGTCCTCAGCGGCAGAAAAGAGCTAACAGTTAAACTGCTGTGTGAAAAGAGAGGACGGTTATGATGATAAATGAAAGTGCACCAACGTTTTGCTGAGGTCTTAAAAAATGCTGTCTAGGAAATTCCAAACATTATTATCCAGAGGGATAAATGACTTCTAATCTTCTGTTTAAGGCTCTTCAGTAGTGCCGGAAATGGCAGCATAAACTATTATTGTCATATTCCATATAAAAGACATAGAAAGGGCGGGTTTGCAAATTCCAACCATATTTTTCTTACTGTGAACTCAGCAAACTCACATATGCAGGCAGAGATGATGTCGGTGAGCAGTGCAGCACTCGTGCAGCATGTGACTGGATTAGACTGCAGATTATCATGTAGGTTGTGAGTAACGGTGCAAGCAGATCGCCGAGCCATCAGAAGTTATTAATCACAATAAAACCAACAATGAAACGATTTGAATACCTTCTATGCCTATGAGATCTGAATTTCATGGTAGGGAGACATTTCAATCAGCAGCGCTCCAATCTCACCACTGATAACAGCTTTTACAATTATGATTTGCAATTTTGTTTTCCTCTGCAATTCAGTCGCAGAATATCTCTGCGAGCAGAAAGATGGCATTTAAAGCCTGAATGCTACGTTCGAATTTTCCCAGTTTTGCTGTCGTCGCTCCGTGTTGTGCAAACATTGACTTGATTAAAACAGAGAACGGTATGAGAACGCAGAGGTGGTCTCAATGTGTAATTTGGCATTAACCCTGCTTAACATATGAGTCATGAGAATAAAAGTGAAGCACAAACTTCTATCAAGGTGTCTTCATCATGCGCTATGCTGGAATAGAAGATGTTTTACACCACTGTTTCTCAAATGGGGGTACTTTGAGGCATTCCAGGGGGTACATTACTTTTTTTTCATTATTATCTATGGATATGTGTGTTTTTTTTTTTTTTTAACAAATTAAAAAATATCCAGTACATTTTAGGGCTGTCAGGCAATTTAAAGAGTTGATCTAATTAATTACAGGATTTGTAATTAGTTAATCTAATTAATGGCATTTTAGTCTCATATCTGCTAAAGCAGTCGTGGGGAACAATGGTCCTCAAGGGTCCTTTACATTTTCCATGAAACCCTGCTACAACACAGCCTATGAAGTTCTGTGCACCCTAAAAATTGATTGGTGGAATTTGACCAATCTGATTGGTAGTTATTTGTCTGATATAACCAATCTTTTGGTAAACCAAAAGATTAACCAATTTTAACCAATATTTTGGTCAAAGTGACCAGTATTGGTTACTTTGACCAAAATCTTGGTTAACCTAACCAATCTTCTGGTTAAAACAACTAAATGATTGGTCGGAAGCATAACTACCAACCAGATTGGTTGACTTCAACCAATGCAGTGGTTCATGCAGTGGGCCAAATTTAAAATGCTTGTGCGTTGAATTGGCACTCTGAATTAATTGTGATTATTTGTTAATGCATTCATTTACAGTGTTATTAATTAATCTAATTAATGCGTTAAACTAACAGCCCTAATACATTTATCTAATAAAAATTTCAGGAAATGCAAGTGCGTTTCACACTATACTGACATGTTTGACCCAACCTGTTACGAAACAAAAGTCATCGAACATCAATTACTGTCACCTTGACAACACAAACAATGGATGAGGGATGAAGCGTAATAGAATCTGACTGAAAAGAAAGGGTTAAAGGCCAAAGAAGGCAAAATTACCATTGTTTTGCACGGTTCCAGTTTAATAAGACACAGATGACAAAGTGCAGTATTTCTTTCTTTCTTTTTACAGCTCTTTTTTCCAACCAAACATACTTTGCCATAGATAGAAGGTATTATGCTGAAAATATATGTCACAAGGGGTACTTTGTAGAAAAAAGGTTGAGAGCCACTGCTCTATACGACATGGCTGACAGCAGAAAATGCTTGAAAAGTTTAGCAGGGCTGATGCAACGAAGAACAACAAATGAAATGTGGATTATCTTTGAGAAGCAGAGGTCTCTCTCTGAAATAAGCTGGCAATAAAATAAAAATTTTGTATTGCTATTCTGTACTGTGTATCCTGTCTTCACCTTAAGGATTAAAATTAATAATATTACTATAAACCAGGCGCATGAGACCATAAACTTCCAGGAGTGACTGCTGATGATAAACTATCATGATTAAAAAAAAAAAATTAACAATATGATTGCAAAGATGGATAGAAGCATATCAATGATCAGGAGACGCACAACTTTTATGACTTCTAACAACTTAAAACCAGCACATCAGTCTTTAATATTGTCACATCTCGACTACTGCCCAGCAGTTTGGTTAAATGCAACTGGAGAAATAAGAAACTACAAAGTATACAAAACAGAGAAGTATATAAGACTGATATTATTTCAATGTACAAGAAGTTCAACTGGTTGATGGTTAATTCTTAATCAATACCTCTGGTATTGGGTTAGAAATCTGTCACAAAGTGCAGAAATTCATAGATACACCACCAGGTGTCCAAATGTAGGAAACTTCATATTACCTCCAGCAAGATCAAATGGAATCAAGGGTACTGTTCTGTTCAGACGTATGAAGGATTGGTAATTATCGCCAAAACACATCAAACTCGTCACTAATTTAAATCAATTCAAAATACTAATCAAATTGCGTGTTTATGAGCGTAGGTGTGTGTGTGGTGGGTTACCTGTTTATGTGCTGCCACTTGAGAGTTTGGATTTAATGGATTTATATACATATATATATATATATATATATATATATATATATATATGTGTGTGTGTGATCTATTTGATCTATCTACCTATCTATTTATAAAAATAAATATATATGAAATATTTACATATATATATACATACAGGTACTACCCAAAAAATTAGAATATCCGGAAAAAGTTCCTGTATTTCTGTAATTCAACTTAAAAGGTGCAATTTACGTATTGTATAGATAAATAATATGCAAATCAATATATTTCAAGCTTTTCTTTATTTGGATGTTGCTGATTAAAAGTTGCAGCTTTAGAAAACCTTTAAATCAAAAACTCAAAAAATGAGAATACTGTGAAAAGCTCCAGTATTTTAGGCTCAGACTGTCACATTCTGATCAGGTAAGTAACCCAAAACACCTCCATAAGTACCCTGAGCCTTTAAAAAGTCTCTGTCTTGGTTTAGAAGAATTCACAATCATGGGGAAGATGCTGATCTGACAGTTGTGCAGAAAACCATCATTGACTCCCTGCACAAGGTGGAAAGACACAAAAAGTGATAGAAAAGAAGCTGGATGTTCTCAGAGTGTCTCAAAGCACATTAATGGACAGTTAAGTGGGAGAAAGAAGTGTGGAAGAAAACGGTGTAGAAGCCGGAGGGCTGACAGCAGCCTGGAGAAGATGGTCAGTGTTATGTTTCCCAGTCTGTGATGACCTGGGGTCCATGTCAGCTGCTGGTGTTGGTCTTCTGTGCTTCATCAAGTCCAGCATAAATGCAGCCGTCTACCAGGACATTTTGGAGACCTTCATGCTTGCTTCAGTGGACCAGCTGTATGAGGATGCAGACTTCATCTTCCAGCTGCCCACACTGCCAAAAGTACAAAATCCTGCTTCAACAACCATGGAATCATGTAAACATTCAATTCAAGGAAATTCACTTGGATTTTGGAGGTTTGTTTTGCTTTTATATCATTTCTTTCTTTGTTGGACACCAGGAAGACTAGTAGTAGCTTTGCTGCAGCTGATGGGAATCTTATGGGGGGGGTTAACATGCAAAATGGACTTTTTTGAGCTTTTTATCATGTTATCATGTCATTCCCTCCCTAAAACCTGCCCTGAGGGGTTACTTTGACTCATTCACGCATATTTGAGAAATCCCTGAATCTCCTGTGGAAACCAACATGGCTGCCAGAACAGCTGCAACCACAGAGCACCTCCCATACCATGAAGCTCCTCCCCCTCCATTGCTGAGCCCCGCCCCACCAGAACATGAGAGTGGGCGTGTCAGAAGGAGGCTTCTTAAAGGGGCAGCAGTGAATTTTTAAGGCGTCAGATACAGACATGGATGATGTCACATTTCTTAGCTTGTTTTTATGTATACTGTATTTTCAGAACTACTGAAGGTAACAGTTATTTGGTTATGCCATAAAAGGGAATTATGTGTCCAATAATGATATGAAACCACCTTTTTCATAAACTAAACTAACAAAAAACCTTCTTCAGGACAACAGATGCAAATGAGCTTGTAGCTACTGTATAATCCAGCATGTTAACATCTGTTGCTGCAGCTGTTTCAGTGATGCGCTGTCCTTCTCAAATAAATGAATAAATAAATAAATAAACTGTGCAGTGTTGAAGAAATCTTTGAAACAGACTGTGAATTGTGTTGCGTAAAATTCATTTTAGTTTTTGTTCTTACTCAAAAATACTTGTAAAGTCTGAACATCATTTCCTGTAAGATAAACAGCCTTCACTGCTGAATGCATAAATTCAGTATCAAAGCTGAAATAAGTCTCCCGTCAGGTGTTTTTTACATGTGCTGTAGGAAAAAAAATAAACAAAAACAGATACACAAGCAAGTAAAAATGATCCTCTCTCCATCCCAGAAAGGCTTTGCTGAGCAAGCCTTCACATCTTCCTCCACACGAATACAATAAAGACGAGTTTCTTCAATATTTAACGCGGCTTTGGGTTTTGTTTTTGCCTGAATCCCTTATTCAAATTTATAATACACATACTTATTCAGCAAGCCAGAGATGCGTTATCATTTAGACCCTCCAAGCTCGTGAGGGGCTTGTGGAGAGGCAATAAACCTGGAATTTAATTAGCCCGAGCACATCTTGACCTTTGATATTGAAACACAACATAATGATCATGTGTGATGTAACTGGGTTCAGGAACAATGTGCAAAATTTCACATGATGTTTTCAAGCTTTGTGCTTCATTTCTTTGTGGGTTGTGTAACTCCTTCTGCTTTACTAATTTAAAGCCACCCCCATCTGTCTGTATTGATCAGGCTTCTTTTATCAGGCTCACTTCCTGTCTCCAGCGGGATGTATTGACATTTAAAGCTGCTGTTTATCATATCAATAATTTACACCGTGGTTGTGTTGTGTCATTTTTGTATGCAACCGAACATCATAACGGATACGCCTAACGCATCAATGCTGTAGTGTCTATTTGATTTGCTGCTGGTCTATGAGAAGGTATAAATGTCGAATGTTTGCCTGCTTTTATGACAACAACCGTTGCTGTAAATAACATGGATTGAAGCTTTTTCTCTGACTAATGCATGATGAATTACTCTTTAAAGTCAGTATATACCTGAAGCTACTGATCAATTTCACTAAAGCATAAACTGATGAGTATTTGTTTTAAATTCAAACAGATGAAAGGATGTTTTATGTGCTTTCATTAAGAACATTCCTATAAAAGTGAAAACAAAAAACTGTGTATTGCTCATTATTGACATCCTTGTCATACACCTGCAGCACCGTAACAGAGATATCATGGTGTAGTATTACCACAAAGCCGCATTAAGTTCAAACTGCGAAGCAAATACTGTTAGTTTTATTGATCAATTATTTTGAAAAGGATTAACATAAAGGATAACTTTCTTTTTCTTTTCAACCTGGACCTTATTTCGAGGAGTTTATATGTGCATTAATTCACTGGTGAAATTTTCATTCTACTTAAAAATGCTGATGACACGACCTTAACTTCATGCAAATTTGCAATAAAACAAAACAAAATAAGTACTTCTGTGCAGTTAGAAGTCAATCAGATTTGTACTCACGTAAATATCTGATATTTAAGAGGCCTAGCTCGCTAGCCATTAGCAATTAGCCTCTCCATGACACGATGTCACGGGTAGAAGCAGCTGCGGTCGGCTTATTGATTTACATGCATAGCGAAAGCAGTGGAAAACATGAAAGATGCTTCAGAACAACTATTGGAACTGGTTTGTGTGGTGGATCATCAGCCAGTTCAGAAGAGTGAGATGATGTGCAAACCTTACAGGTTATAACCAGACCTAGAACTGTAAGTCAGCTCCCAGACCTCCCGACCCTCAGTCCACTCAGTTCAGCTCCAGCATGCACGATCCACACCGAGCAGACTCAGAACTGTAAGGAGCGACCTAGAACTGCACCAAGCGGACCCACGACTGTTAAAGAGCTGCTTAGACCTGCACTGAGCGGGCCAAGAAAAGCCCCGGTACAAGGCAGAATCAGGAATGACAGTGGAGGCAGCCAAGGCTAACAATTAGCTTGCAGCTAACCGTTAGCACGCGGCTAACTTGCGGCAAATAATTGGCCTTTAAAAACCAGAAGATAACAACTTACATGGTTCCAATCGAGTTTTAAATAGTTCCTATTTATTAGGATGAGGATGGAGGTACGGATGCATCTTAGCAGCCAGTTCTATGATATCCGAGAAGTCCCATGAAGACCCGAGGAGACGCTGTCTCTGTCCACAGTTGGACATCACAGCTTTGTGTAACAAAGCCTCTTACCGCTAAACCGGTAAGACTTCGTCTTCTAATGTATTTAAGATCTGTAGGAAACATAAATAAACTAACACCATACTTATGCGCTTTTAAACATTAACTGCCAATACAACAGAAGGCTGAGCCGTTACTGTCCGTCTGTAAAACTGCAAAAATAACTTAGAAACTGCAACAAACCCATTAAAATCCATATTGACAGCAATATACAGCCTCTACTTGCTACATCACGTCCAGTATCGGTTAACAGCACCACAGTCTGGTCAGATGTGCTAAAATCCTACCAACTCATAATGCAGGTGCATCTGTTTCTGTTACATAGATCATCATGAAGAATGATTTGGTCAATAAAACATGGAAAAATCGTGCCATCAGCACTTTAAAGTGTTGGTGAAATAAAGGAGTTTTGCTGCAGATAATGCCTTATATAAGTACTGCCCCGTCTCTCCCATTATATGGATGCACGCCAGAGGGCGACTTAATCTGAATATCGCCTGAAGGAGTCAAAGAGATACAGAAATTTTATCAGTGAGTACACACATATAATTTCCTAGAAGGTCCAGGTTGAAAAAAATAAAGTTTTCCTTAAAGTCATGTTTTAAAAAAGGAAAACAAAAACAAAACAAAAACAAAAGATATATATATATATATATATATATATCCCTCCCAATTTGATTGATTGATTGATTCTTTATTTGAACATAAGACAACATTTAAAAAAAACAAGAAACCAAAGAAGAAGTACTACTAAAGAGAAAAAAAAAGAAAATAGTTGTCTTTGTTCAAAGGGAGTGGGAAGACGCCGGTGCTTATTTACTCCCACCCCTTTGTTGCATAAAACAAACAAAAAAAAAAAACACTGAATAAAATTACTATAGGCCTCTTATAAAATCAAATACACCAATAACAATAATTATATCGAGCAGCACCAGTTGTAAGAAAAAAAAAACAGAATCATCACTATCAATAATCATTTTAATAGCAATAATAAAATTTTTACTACATAATATGATCTATAATACTAATAACAAATACCAATGATAATTACAGAATAATTACCATTTATACCATTAATTACATCCTCACAATACCACTACCAGTCTAATCACCATTATTATTATTATTATTATTTATAATAATAATAATAATAATGATGATGATGATGATGATGATGATAATGATAATAATAATAATAATAATAATAATAATAATAATAATAATAATAATAATAATAATAATAATAACAGTAGTAATAACATCAACAATCACTACAACAATAATTATAGCTAATGAAAAGTAATCATTACCCTCTATTTTCATACTAAAGACCATATTTTCATATAATGATTTAAACATATGTATATTAGGAGACTGCTTGTGTTTGTCCTCTAAGATGTTCCACAGTTTCACTTCACATACAGACACACAAAAACTCCTTTTAGTTGTTTTTACCGAGCGCATTTTGAATTTCATGTTTCCCCGTAAATGATACCTTCCGTCTCTCTGACTGAAGAGATTTTGGATATTAAATGGTAATAACTGCCTGCTAGCTTTAAACATTATCTGTGCTGTATGAAAGTGAACCAAGTCCTGAAGTTTAAGTAATCTTGATTGTAAAAACAGAGAATTTGTGTGATCCAGATACCCAACTTTGTGAATGATGCGGACTGCCCTTTTTTGCAACACTGCTAATGCGTCTGATACATTTTTGTAATTGTTTCCCCAGTTCTCTATACCATCGGTAAAATAAGGCAGAACTAATGAGCAATGCAAAATAAAAAGTGAATGGTGATCCAATAACTGCTTAAGTCTGTTCATGTATCTGATGTGGGACTTCCAACTGAGTTTATTGTCTAGTATCATACACAGGATTTTAATTTCCTTTACATTTTCAAAAATTACTTGATCAATATGTATATGTACATTGCTTATCTTTTTATAGTTACCAAATATCATTACCTTAGTTTTCTCTACACTCAGTGATAATTTATTTATATTCATCCATTTTTTAGATTTAATTAATTCATGATTTATAGTAGTAATAACTTCATTGTAATCATTTCCAGAATATAACATAGTGGGGTCATCAGCAAAAAATATCAGTTTGAATAATTTAGAAACTTGAAATACATCATTTATGTATATGTTAAATAATATAGGACCCAGTACTGACCCCTGGGGGACGCCACAAGCAACCTCCCTACACTCAGATATGTAATCACACATTTTTACAAACTGTTTCACTCAGATAGAGAGCTATTGATCCAGCCCAGTGCCACTCCCCCGATACTGCTGCAGCTTGTTAATAAGTATTTTGTAGTTTATTGTATCAAATGCTTTTCTAAAATCTATAAATACACCAGCTGCATTTTCTCCTTTATCACGTGCCTTTGTTATTTGCTCTGCTGCTTCCATCATTGCAAGTGAAGTTGTACCGTTTGCTCTGAATCCATATTGACTCTGGTTTAATATTTCAAATTGACTCAGGAAGTTTTTTGGTCTTTTTTTAAAAAGTTTTTCCCGAATTTTTGAAAATTGTGGAAGGAGTGATACTGGTAGATGGTGCACATATGTTTATCCCCATAGTTGGAAAATTGGTATTACTGGTATTACCGGTTTAAAATGATAAATTGCAAATGTACGTTCGTGGTTTTGAAATGCCATTGATTATTCTTTTGACCAATGCCACATCAGCACCATCACAGTCAGAGCATTTGTTATTACACTTATTCACTGTTTTAACCTCCTAATCTACTGCTGAGAGAAACATGGAGTGAGAATTAATCTCAATCAGCGATCCACTCCTGGTGTCTCTTCCTCGGTCCGGGATCTTTGCCACCAACTCCCACATTCACAAAGAATTCATTCATTCATATCATAATTATCACCATGCTTATCAATAAAATATTCAGGATATGTCATTTTTTTTGTCCCACCTGTTCTTAATCTATTCAATATATTCCAAACTCCTTTTATATCATTCTTATTCTCATTTAATAGTTTCCCATAATATGTTTTTTTGCTAGACCTTATTATTTCAGTTAACTAGTTTTTTAACATTTTATTTATTTGTTTTCTGAATCACCTGTTCTTGATTTAATAAATTTTCCATAAAGATCATTTTTCTTTTTACAAGCTTTCTTTAATCCCTTGGTTAGCCATGGATGGTTATTATATTTATAACTTCTCTTAATCATTTTGATTGGACAGTTTTTATTATATAATAATTTGAATATATCAATGAAATTACAATGTGCCATGTCCACATCTTTCTCCCTTTAAGCACTTTTCCAGTCTTGCAACATCAAATCTTTATCAAGTGCAGCAATTTTATCTTCAGTTCGTAATCTCTTATATATAATTTCATTCATTCTTCGTCGTCTACTTTCATTAATCCTATTACCAACATCAAGACAGAGAAATGCAGGTAAGTGGTCACTAATATCATTTATTTGTATACCACTGTGTTCAGCATTGTTAGAGTTGTAATTCTTGTGGGTCGTGTGATCTTACAGAGTTAAACTAAACATCATATTTAAGAATCCTTCAGTTCAATTTAACTAAATAGAAACAGATTAAACAACTGAGTTATTAAATACAAGCTGTTCTTAAAGTTAAAGCTAACATTTGTAATCCTATATGTTACCCTTTGGAGAATTGGATTACGGTACACCTGATCAAAGCTTAAAAACTAGAATAAATCCTCCATGAATGCATTTTCAGTTAAAAGAAACCACACAGGCTTTGCAGTGAGAAATAATTAACATGGCTGCCGTGAGATTGAGCCTTTTCATCTCATATTATCTGTAAATAACACATGCATTTAAATTCAGCCGCACAGCAGGAAAACATCATTTTAAACACCTTTAAGTTCAGCTGCTGTTTCAGGAACCACCAGAGACATAAACAGCACAAAACATTTAAATCCATTTGAGTGCAGGATTCAACAAAAGCCAGTGGTCAACACAGCTGTAACATAAAATCTATAAAATGTCTCCATCTAGTGATGAAACAGGTGTAAGCATATGCTTCTTCGAGCATGCCTTGAGCTTACCGATCACTTTTTTGCATAAAAATGACAGAAATACATACAAGAATATGAGCTCATCTGTCAGAATTCTTCTATTATCTGCATCAGTGGAGGAAACAAAGTGGCGTTTACTCCTCAGTGCTGCAGCTGGAAGCTTCAGTGCTCTGTGACGACCAAAATTTAATCACTAAATCTGATTTAAGTGATGTAAAATGTCAGTATCACTTCTCAGAAAACCCTGAGCATCTAATTTAGCAGTTCTTTTGTAATGTCACTCCTTAAGCAGTTCCCATCCTCGCTGCCTGAGGGACACATGGAGGCAAGAGAAAGTTCAGCGGCAGGTCAGGTCTAATTGTCCTGCCAAGCATATTTCACTTTTAGTTTACATTGCAGGCCATCATCTCTTTCCTTCCTCCTCATTATCCCCTTCCACAATATGAGCAGCAGAAGTCGGTAGATGTACATGTGTCCTCTGTGGGATGAATTATGAGCCGTTTACTGAATTAAACATTGTGGCAGCCTTGGTGGAAATTCCCTGTCAGGGTTTAGGCTGCATAAAATTGGTGCAAGGTGACTGATACGTCCCCATTCCAACAGGAGTATAATGTCATCTTAAACGGTGATGTCATCTGTTTGTTTAGCCTGAAAAACAATAATAAAGCAAAAAAATAAATCATGAATATAAATTGGATGCATTAACAGAAAACTGCTTATTTCTGTATGGTATCATCTTATTTTCTAGATTTCTAAATGCAGGCGGTAAGAACAGCACAATGTTGATGATTCCAGCATTTAGGTGTAATTTTAATTACAATTTTCGGGGCATGATGGAGGACCGGTGGGATTTTCTCATTTCAAGCTCACAGTGTGAAATATGAGCTTGTCTCACAGATACAGCAAACACATTTGCAAACACAGCTCACTTTAATTGTACTTCAGAGTCGCTGTGTATTACACAAAACTGAGCAAAAAATCTGATTTACCAACATATTTTGTTTGTATTTGACCAAATGCCTGAGAAGAATAAATACAATAATCAAAGTAATTCAGTTAGTGATGCATGAAAAGAAAAATTTCTGCCGATAATTTTCTGCTTCTCATGACCGATACCGATACCAATAACTGATTATTCATTTTTTAAAAATAATATAATCTTCATACAGTCTGCAGCTGGTTCTGGATGCAGCAATGAACTGATATATCAGTAGTTTTGGCTTATCTGTAAAAGCAAACAAAAAGTTCAGCTATTTAAATGTTTTCTTGCCAAATGAGTCAAATGTTAAAATACAAAATGATATTTCAGTTAATATGAATAATTTTGATCCAACCACTGAGCTGTTAATCTTAGCACGCTTAGGGTCGTATGAAATCTGTTTTACTTGGTGATACACGATAGAAAAACTAAACCTGTTATTCATCTTATTTAGCCCCGCCCACTTTTTCAACAGAGGCATTTCTGCATTGGCTTATAGCACATCCGGTTCTCAATATTTTTCAATGGAAAACTTTACATTGGAAGAATGAAAAACCTGACTGATAAGCTCCTAGAAAACCTGTCTGGTTCACCCAGTTCTCATGACAGAATAAAGATGACATGAACACCCGTCCTGTTTCCCTGAAAACTGCTGGTAGGCAACCAGATCTGCCACCTGCTGAACGTGTTCAGTGGTTGTATTAACTCGGTCTTTCTTCTGAAAGACCTTTCAGATCAGATGTACTGAGGGAATCAGGTCTCTTCACAGATAAGTCACCAAGCAGGCAGCCGTGAGCTGCGGCAGGAATCAGGTGAGAGCGAAGCGATCAGCTGATTTCTGGGCGCTGCAGCGGCAGATATAACAGACCACGGTGAAAAACGCCGTCTGATTTTACTGAAAATAAAAATAAAATAGTTTCAAGGGCATAAAAGTCATGATCTGCTGCATGAAGAACAAGAACGTGTTCTTCTGAAAGCCGGCGTCAGAGTAAGTCCAGCCAGCAACCTCTCATTTCATCTGTGTGTCGGTACGAGCTAGCGGAGCTAACGCCGGGATGGGACGGTCCTGCAGCCACGCAGCGGCCATATTGACCCTTTTCACTGTGTCGGATTATACCTGGATGAAGGGATGTTTATTTGAACAAAACTGGACTTTATGATCACTACAATTATTATTCTGATAGGTTGTGATAATCTCTTTGAGCTCTGTGTTGTTGCTAGCCATTATGCTAAGTTAGCTATATCAGGGCAGGTAGAAGCTGAAGTTGTTTTAAGGACACTACTGTAAATATGATCATGCTCTGAAAGCTAAAATCCTACAAAAGGCCCTGAACTGATTATTAAAGCTGCTCTTAGAGCAGAGACTATAAATAAAGAATAAAGCAGAGTCCACCACCAGAGAGCAGCTGCTACTGTTAGCAGCCGGGGCTAGCACCGTTAGCTTTAGGGGCAGAAATTGGGATGGAGTCAAAATGAAGTGTCAGATTTTCTCCTTCCAGTTGTGGCACCTGCAGACAAAGCGATGCATGCTGCTCATGTTTTAACACTTATAGCATTAAATCACATTAAATCTATTCATGTAGCTCATCCGCGGAACTGCCGTGGAGGCGGTGGTCGACGACCGCAACACTGACTAACCGGAAGTTGGAGGCCAAAATGGCGGCGCCCATCCTGACTTGCTGAATAAGGTGAATATACTGGTTAATAATACTGATAGCTGTTTTATTTACAATGTGATATTTCTGTATCTCATCATTTCAGGGAGCCTTTTAAGACCTGGCTAAGGACAACAGATGAAAACTAGCCTTTTGGCTAAATATGCCACATTAAAAGTTTGTCTTTGTTTTTATACGTTCTGGTCCTACAAAATAAAAAAATAGAATGAGAAAAATATCGGCCGATAGCGGGCTGATATTAATATTCAGTTTTAAATCCAATTTCGGCATGTGCATTACTAAATTTATTCATTTAATTGTAGTGAGACGTCTACACAGAAGATCCAAAACACAAAATCGAGGAAAGACTCCACTGAATTTGTAACTGGAAACTTTCTTGCCATCACAGTCAGCAACCATGTCACTGCAAATGTGATCATGGGAAATTAAATATAATACAAATATTGCAGAATATAAAGCACTGACCAATTTCAATTTTATTGATTTAGCACAGTTTTATTGCATGTTTATAAGAGTCCAGAGTAACATTTTCCTTTTGCACCCTGCAGATTTAAGGCTTCCCTGCTTCACTGTTGACACGTGTTGCTTTCATCAATATTAAAGAGGATTCGTTCACTATTGAGAGAAAAGCAACCATTTTTATATGATATTAGAACTGTTTTCCAAATAGTTGCTTTATTGTCTCCCTGAAAAAAATGAAAACAAGACAGGACATTTACAACCTCATGTTGGAAATGAATCTTCCACATGTTTGCAGCGTTCGTATAAAAACAGATGGTAGTCCTTGAAACAGAGTTCAAAGGAATGTTTCAGCCCAGCTGGAGGTCAGTATTTCATGCTAACCTTAAAACCAGTAGGTCCCGCTTCCCCATTCTGGAAACTTTGGTTGAATTTTAAACT
>JALJCO010004074.1:0-32500 GCA_023101725.1 Atherinomorus stipes | reverse complement strand
CCAGGATTCTGTCTGATGTGGAAACGAAAACAATCCCAAATCCTGGGGATGGGGGGGGGGGGGGGGGGGGCTTATTTCAATATTTAAACGTCAATTTCCATTCGTGATGTTGTGTAAAATGTCTGGAGAGTTAGAATGTGATGATTTACATCACAATACAGCATGAACACAATCAGCTATATAACTAATGAAATAGTTTTTACATAATGTAAAATTTTGTTCAAACCAATGCTGTATTTGATTACCAGTGCATGTATTTATTCCCAATTTTACTAAGTGTTTGGCACATTTAATCATTTAATGCTGTGGTTATGTATTCATTGTACTTTTTTTGTTTATTTCTTATATCATTAATGCCATATTTCGACAATTATTGATCAATTTATTAACTAAATGTTTTATTTATTGTTTTTTTTATATAAATTAATGACATTTTGAATGAATTATTTGAATGAATTATTAATGATGTATTTCCAGTATGTAAGTTCCCAAAACAATCAACACTAATACACTTATATAAGAATTAAGAATTTGGAGTAGAAAGCTGAAATCCATCTGGAGGGTCTCTCTGCTTAACAGTCTATAATCTCCCTACAGCTTGTCAAGTCGTGCACAAGCCTGTTAACACTACATTGATTTAAGATGTGGGAAACATCTAAAACCTGCAGGATAAGTGCCAGATAAAAATGCAGCATCCATAATTTCCCAAAAGAATTCATGAAACATGGTCCCGTGTTCAGAGAATCTCCATTTTCAGTCTGATTAAAAGGCTGCATTCCATTATTTGTATGTTTTCTGACTTTTTCTGTCCTATTCAGAAACCTTAAACAGCACCTGAATCTAAAAAAGGAGTGATTTCTATGTGTAATGCAGAAAAAAATTAAAACATCTGATGAGTACATAGATGTACGTGAAATATTGCACAGGTTTCCAAGCAGCATTTAAAAGCATTTTTAGGAAACTTCATGCATGTGCAGGAAACGGTCCACCTCAACACAAACACACATCACCCCCAAAGCAACATGAAGACTGTGTCTGATTAAGTAGTTTTATATATATATATATATATATATATACATATATATATATTACACAATTATGCTTTCAGCTAATCTCTTTTTTTCTAAATGAGAAATTTAAGATGAATTTCTTTCTTTCTATCTTTTCTTCCTTGTTGCATATAAATTAAGCTGAAGATTAAGTTTGGTGACAATCTCTAATATAAAGTATAGTAATTGCACTTCTAACAAAAAATGAGCATTTATTTTTTAAGTACATCACACACACACACACGTATATATATATATATATATATATATATATATATATATATATATATATATATATATATATATGTCCTTCAAAAATAATGGTTTTGCGATTGAGTACCAACTGTGGTGTGAATCTTGTGACGAAAAGAGACAAACTTAATAACCAAAATCACTTATCAAAAAAAGCATGAAAAATGGCGAGATAGTTTGTTTTATTTTTTTAGTTCTTAGCTATTTTTGTTATCACTATATTTGTCCAGACAAATGTACTTTTAGAAGTACCAGGTATTAAAATGACCAAGAAATATGAGAAAACAAGGGTGGTCTCTTAATTTTTTTTCCGTGGCTGAATATACAGCTGTGTGAAAAAGTTTGTGCCCCCTTCCTAATTTCTTACTTTGTGCATGTTAGTCAAACTTAAATGTTTCAGATCATCAAACAGATTTAAATGTGAGACAAAGATAACACAAGTAAACAGAAAATGCAGTTTTTAAATGAAGGTTTTTATTTTTAAAATCCAAACTTAAATGGCCCTGTGTGAAAAAGTGATCTTCCCCTAAACCTAATAACTGGTTGTTCCACTTTAGCAGCAACAACTGCATCAAGCGTTTGTGATAACTGGCAGTGAGTCTTCTACAGCGCTGTGGAGGAATTTTGTTCCACTCATCTTTGCAGAATTGTTGTAATTCAGCCACATTGGAGGCTTTTCCAGCATGAACCGCCTTTTTAAGGTCATGCCACAGCATCTCAATGGGATTCAGGTGGGGACTTTGACTAGGCCACTCCAAAGTCTTCATGTTGTTGTTCTTAAGCCATTCAGAGGTGGACTTGCTGGTGTGTTCTGGATCATTGTTCTGCTGCAGAACCCAAGTGCGCTTCAGCTTGAGGTCACCAACAGATGGCCGGACGTTCTCCTTCAGGATTTTATGGTAGAAGCAGAATTCATGGTTCCATTTACCACAGCAAGTCTTCCAGGTCCTGAAGCAGCAAAACAGCCCCAGACCATCACACTACCACCACCATATTTTACTGTTGCTATGATGTTCCTTTTCTGAAATGCCGTGTTACTTTTACGCCAGATGTAATGGGACCTCCACCTTCCAAAAAGTTCCACTTTTGTCTCGTCAGTCCACAGAGTATTTTCCCAAAAGTCTTGGGGATCATCAAGATGCTTTCTGGCTAAACTGAGACGAGCCTTTATGTTCTTTTTGCTCAGCAGTGGTTTTGGTCTTGGAACTCTGCCATGCAGCCATTTTTGCCCCCCAGTCTCTTTCTGATGGGGGAGTCATGAACACTGACCTTAATTGAGGCAAGTGAGGCCTGCAGTTCTTGGATGTTGTTCTGGGGTCTTTTGTGACCTCTTGGATGAGTCGTCGCTGTGCTCTTGGGGTCATTTTGGTCGGCCGGCCCCTCCTGGGAAGGTTCACCACTGTTCCATGTTTTCACCATTTGTGGATAATGGTTCTCACTGTGGTTCTCTGGAGTCCCAAAGCTTTAGAAATGCCTTTGGAACCTTTTCCAGACTGATAGATCTCAATGACTTTGTTTCTCATTTTTTTACAGAATTTTTTTTGGATCGCAGCATGATGTCTAGCTTTGGAGGATCTTTTTGGTCTACTAAACTTCGTCAGGCAGGTCCTATTTAAGTGATTTCTTGATGGAGAACAGGTGTGGCAGTATTCAGGCCTGGATGTGGATACAGAAATTGAAATCAGCTTTCCAAAGATGTGATAAACCACAGTTAATTTATGTTTTAACAGGGGGAGGGGGCAATCACTTTTTCTCACAGGACCATCGAGGTTTGGACACGATGGTCCTATATATATATATATATATATATATATATATATATATATATATATATATATATATATATATATATTGTATATAGATATTTCATATCTGGAAGCCTGGAGAGGGAAACAAATAATTATGATAAACTGTAAAGTAAAAGTAAATTAAAAATTTCGCTAACTCATGAGACCGTATAACTTCATAAGTGTAACCTATCTTAAAACTTTAAAGTGTATTATGAGTAAGAAAAAAACGTCAAATTTAGAAAGTAGTAAAACGAATATTGACTCGGAATTCGTAGAAGTTAGCTGGATGCTGATATTTCCGGCAGCACGCGAAGGCAGCATTCACACAGTCCAGGCTGTCATGGCGCAGAGGAGGCCGAGCACAGCCGCGGCATCAAACTTTCATTTCGACTCGATTTCGCGCATCTTCACCCAGTTTAACCTTTAAATTCGTCACCATCCAGCGAGGACACGCTTCGGTGAGTTTACTTTCACTGAGTTTGCCTGTTTTTGAGGGAAACTGTTCGCTGTAAGCGGAGGACATCTGGACATTAGCTGGAACGTTACGTCTGTCTGACTGGTGAACAAATGCGACTGAGCCAGAGCTGCTGGCGGTCATACTCACAAGAAGCGCGAGCTTCTGGCTCTAAATACTCTATAAAATACTGTATTTCAGTAAAGACCGCGCGTTAGTGTGTTTTTATGCGTTTTGGAAATATTTCTTGGCACATTAGCGGGGTTTATATGAGGTGAACACGCCACTGAAGTCATTTTCATCACATTGTGTCCGTGTTAACTGGTGACACATTTCTGAGATCTCAGCTGCTCCAAAGCTGCAGAGAACCATTACATTCTGCATGTATGTGATTATTATCATGGACCATGCATGGTGAGGGAGGGAGGAGTGTTTTATTTCTCTCCAGATGAAGCTGGGAGCCTCTTTGCTTACAGACTGACATGTATGGCTGAGTGTTTCTAAACTTTGTAGCACTTTTCTCTGACTCCTGTTACAGAGGGAGGAATTAAAGGAATGCACCAGCAAATCTTGGTAGACTTCTTTCTGATGGTAAAGCCTTAGTCATCATACAGAAAACTTACTTAGTGGAAGGAAAATTCACACTTTCCACCCTCATTAGTGGAAGATTTAAGCTTCTTAACAACTGGAAGCTAAACTAGCTTATTTAATCACCAGATGGTTGATTCCTAAAGTCACCAGCCAATCCAAAAAAAAGCCTTTTTACAGTAATTACAATGCAAAGTTTCCGGTCCACAGAGTAAAACAAAAGAGAGATTAGACGGTTTAACTTGTCATTAATGTTTAACTAACCATTTAACTAAGTGAATGTGTATGTGCATGCAAACTGTAGACCAGGGCTTCTCAGTCTAAGTAGAACCGGTTATGAAGTTCAGTTTGGGTTTATTTCTATAGCACACTAACAACGACCACAGCTGCACAAAAATGTTAAATGATCTAAATAGAGAAGTATAAGTAAGTTAATGAACATAGATACACTAATGAATGCACATACACATACAGGGTGGATGCTTACAAATACACACATATATCCATATATGTGTATATACATACACGGATGCAAACTAATCTGTCATGATAAAATTAAATTATAAAAGAATTACGCACAGCAAATGGATAAAATAAAACCATATTAGGAGATAAAGAGTTCTGCACAATGACGCTTAGATTTGAGTTTGGTGTGTTTGAGCAGCGATAGAAAACCTGCAGCTCTGACTGGACTGAAGACCAGTTTCAGACAGAAAGACCCCAGCCGGGGTTTTCCTGTGAGGGGAGGGGGCTAACCCCGACCCCACGGCGCAGCCTGTCCGAATTTTAATCTATCTGTCCAGAAGGACAGACATACATACATCCGTCCATCCGTCCATCCATCCATCTGTCCGTCTGTCCATCCATCCATCCATCCATCCATCCATCCATCCATGCATCCATCCATCCATCCATCCATCCATCCATGTATCCATCCATCCATGTGTAAATCCATCCATGCATGTGTCCGTCCATTCATCCATCCGTCCATCCATCCATCCGTCCGTCTGTCCATCCATCCATCCATGAATGTGTCCATCCATCCGTCCGTCCGTCCATCCATCCATGCATGTGTCCATCCATCCATCCGTCCGTCCATCCATGCATGTGTCCGTCCGTCCGTCCATTCATCCATCCATCCATGCATGTGTCCACTCATCCATCCGTCCATCCATCCATGTATGTGTCCATCCATCCGTCCGTCCGTCCATCCATCCATGCATGTGTCCATCCGTCCGTCCGTCCATCCATCCATGCATGTGTCCATCCATCAGTCCGTCCGTCCATCCATCCATGCATGTGTCCATCCATCCGTCCGTCCGTCCATCCATCCATGCATGTGTCCATCCATCCATCCGTCCGTCCGTCCATTCATCCACGCATGTGTCCGTCCATCCGTCCGTCCGTCCATCCATCCATGCATGTGTCCATCCATCCGTCCGTCCGTCCATCCATCCATCCATCCATCCATCCATGCATGTGTCCATCCATCCGTCCGTCCGTCCATCCATCCATGCATGTGTCCATCCATCCGTCCGTCCGTCCGTCCATTCATCCACGCATGTGTCCGTCCATCCGTCCGTCCGTCCATCCATCCATCCATCCATCCATCCATGCATGTGTCCATCCATCCGTCCATCCATGTGTCCATCCACCCACCCACCCATCCACCCTCCCGCCTTCCTTCCCTCTTTCCTTCCCTCCTTGGGGCAGCAGTGTTAGCAGGAAAGTCCAGGGTTTTCTCTCCTTGGTCATCTCTTTATGTCTCTGTGGGAGAATCCCAGAGCGTTCCCAGTCCTCCCAGCATATCCTGGGACCTCCCTGATGGTCTCTGGCCAAATTTTCTCTGAAAAAAGAAACCATATTAGAAGTGCAACTGAAAGCATTTGATCAAACTTGTTTATTTACACTGTTTTATTGACATATTGTCATGGAAATACTGTATATCTACACATTTATGTACGTTTCATATCCAAAATATTTAATGAGAAATACGGTGAAATGTTGGACTGTTTCTCCGTGTAAACACACCGATGTTATTCTCTAAAATCCTTTCAGCTGCACGACTGGAGCAGCTCTAAAAGCCGAGTGTTTCAGGTGCATCTTGATTTGCGTTTTCATTTCTCCACATAAAGCACCCTGTTCAGCTGCTGCATGAACACGCGTGAATATCACCGTCTTATCTGAGTGTTGCTGCTGGTGGCTCGCCCCGGCCCTCCTCAGCCGGGAACGAGGTGAGTGTGATGCGTTTGCCTTTTTAAGGGCAGGACAGGCTGAGCCGTGCAGGACTGGGGGGGTTTACGTGACTTCAGCAGAGAGCAGCTGTCTGTGCATGGCAGTCGTCGGTGTGCAGATACTTTGCATGTTAGGCTGACGGAGAAAGTGAGCTTAACAGAGCGGCGTTACTCTGCAGGACATGGACTGAACTTTCCTTTCATCACAGATTCCAACTCCCAAAATCACAAACTTGTTTTTGAAATGTTTTAAAAGCATAAACAAAACAAAGTTTCCTCTCCCTTAATTGGAAAAAACTGGAGGATAATGTCTGGTAATTGTACATAATTTAACTTTGTACATAATTTGAACAATTTTAAAGTTGACCAGTTCTTCAGAAGTCAGTATTTTCATGAAGTGTGTTTGATGTATTAGTGGATTACTGATTTATTCTAATAGCTTTAAGGAAAACACTGAAATGATTTAATCTGTGCTACCATACAACAAATCATCTATAGTAGTGATGCGCAATATTAGAAGCCCGATATTGGTATTAGCTGATATTGCTTTAATTGAATATCGATATTGACCCAATATCGGCCAGTATTTTTTAAATTTTAATTATTTATTTGATAAGGAAACAGCATCTAAAAAACAAAGAAAAACTTCTAAATAAACCAGATTTAGCCAAAAGTCTATTTTTTTTATCTGTTGTCAGTAGGGGTGGGAAAAAATATCGATACATTCAAATATCACAATATTTTCTGATGCAGATATCGTATTGATATTTAAAAACAGGCCGTCAATCTATTTTACTACTGAAATCTTGCGAGTTGTCTTCATTTTGTTAGGAAATATCGCAAAATTTCTTGAAATCTCACGAGATTTCATGACAACAATAAAATCTTGAGATTTCGACAGCAAAATAGATCGATACTGCATTTTTAAATATCAATATATCAGCATATGTCAGTATATCGATATTTTTTCACACCAGATCAGCCAGATCTTTAATTAAAGGTTCCTGAAAATTAGGAAATAAACTGTAAATAGGAGAGTTATGAATATAATTAACCAATATATAACAGGTGGAATGCAATTTTTTTATCAATGGGGCAGAGGAACATTAGGCCACGCCCCTCCTGCAACATTATGACAACTCTGGCAATTACTGGATCTGCAGCAGATGTATTTTTCTAATTTTGCTCAGGAAATGAATATTTAGGGATGTACAATAATTATCAGGCAGATAACAGAAAATTATGTCATTCTGATAAGTCCGATATCTTCATGACTTCCCCCGATAACATACAGTCATCCTCAAAATTATTCATACCCTCTAATTGAAGAAAGAAGAAACAAAAAACATCTGTTCGTGAAATAAGATGAAATTGACAAATGTAGTAATAAATAAAAATTCTATGAAAATCATGTTATTGATTTTGAATTATGGTTTGAAAGAAATATTAAAAACAAACGCACAAAAAATAAAACAAGTAAACAAGCATGATGGGGCTCCGAAGCTAAAATTTTGTTGAGCAACACTTTGAGACAATCACTGCAATCAGGTGTTTTCTGTAATGTTCAAAAAGACTTCACCTGTTCACAGGTATGTTTGTTTATTATTATTATTATTATTTCCTACAACAATTCAAAAGCAATATTTCATTTCACTAAATTATAATTTTGTAAATTTTTATTTATTATTAGGTTTTTTTTAATGATCTTGTTATTTGAATTGTGAATTTAGCCTTTTATTTAACAATGTAATTTGTATTTTGGCATTTTTGTTGTCCTAATGTATGATTTTTATCTCAAATTAACAGCATTCTGGTATAATGTTGTTATGAATTAGAATGCTTAATCAAACACATCTTGAACACAAAATTTTTTCCATCTAACTCAGCTCAGAAAATGTTTGAGAGGTTTGGTGGTAATTTTTCACGGGAAAAAAAATTCTTCATTTAAAGAGTGAAAAGTCTTTTTGGTTTTATCAATAGTTTTGATGTAGTGGTTAGTTATGTCTGTGTGTTATCAGTTATTGGTATTGGCCTTTGAGGTAGGGATGCACAATATTGGAATTTTGGCCGATATCCGATATTTTAAAACTCGTGACCGATATTGATACCGATATTTAAGCTGAAAAAAATAAGCAGTCATTGCAAATAGCAGTTCTGTTATCTGTTTCTGATGCTTTGAAAAATAGGGGTGGGAAAAAATATTGATACACTGAAATATCGCGATATTTTCATGTCGATATCAAATCAAAATTTTAAAACGCAGTATCGACCTATTTCACTTACAAAATCTTGCGAGATTTCATCATTCCGTTACAAAATCTCGGGATATTTCGTGAATTCTCGCGAGATTTCGTAACAGAATAATGAAATACCTCGCAATTTTGTTGGTAAAATAGATCGATACCGCATTTTTTTAATGTCAATATATCAGCATATGAAAATATTGCAAAATTTTTGAGAATTCTCATGTAATTTTGTAACAGAATGATGAAATATCGCAAGAATTCATTAGTAAAACAGATTGATACCGCGTTTTTAAATGTTAATATATCAGCATATGAAATTAACACAATATTTCAGTGTATTGATATTTTTCCCCACCTCTAGTTTAGAACTATTAAAGTCTGTAAAAAAGAAGTTTTTGAAGAAGACTTTTTAGATTTTAATCGATTAGCCCGCTGTTTCCAATTATCGGTAGAGTGGCCGATGTCCAATACTCGGTTTTAAGGCCGATACTGATAGGGGGCCGATTATGTCGCGCATCCTCACTTTTAGGAGTTTAAATTTATCGGTATCGTGCATCCATCTGAATATTGCACCATTTTCAGCTTTGATTTCAGTATCGGCCATGAGAAACAGAACATTATTGGTTATTGGTATCGGTTGACATTTTTCTTATCATGCATACATGGTGGGATTTATCTTCATCCTGAAGGAAGCCATGAATCAGCGGATGGTTTGGCTCTGGATCTGGCTTTTTTCAGGCTTTTTCTTGCTGTGACAGAAAGTGAGCCGTGCCAGCAGATAAAGGAAAAGCCAAGAATGAAGTAGACCAGATGTGCTTCTTTAACACACACAAGCTGTCATCACTGGTACTAAGTTTGTGGCCAGTCTGACCCGTGGCGTTCCGGTGAAGCCAGATTATCGTAGTTTCATCTCTGCATGGCAGCAGATTAGCTCTCAGCAGATAGATGGCAGATGTGAACTTTTGCTGGATTAAATTTCCTCACTGCCAGGTACCTGGTGGTCGCTTCTGTGGCATAATCTGTCATATTTCAGCATTAATCTTGAACAGTCTGCCTCTTGTCGGTATATCTCGTTATTTACCCTGAAGTGTTGTAAATGGAAAGTTTTGCCAGCACCATCAGCCCCTAAAACCAGTTAAGTGCCGCATTCTTTCGTGTAACACCAGCCGTTCCAGTAAAGCTGGATCACACAAAGACAAGCATCTGAAATATCGACCGGTAAGATGAATCCACCTGCAGTCACTTCCTCTACGGACACAATGTCCTCAAACAAAATTACCTTTTAACAACCAGCTGTAATCTGACGTCATTTGATTAAAGGAAACCGCAGTTTTTCCTCCTCGGACGTCGCTGAAACTCTGCATGTAAACTGTGTTTGCTGGTAATTGCTGCTCTGCACCAGTAAGAGGCAACGCTGTCTTTGAAAGCAGCAGACGAAGAGCAAACTGTACCTGCAACTACATGCAAGCAGATTCTTGTCTCGGTTTACTGCGTCCACAAACACAAAGCAGCTTCCAGCTTAAACATTAGCTGATGGTGATGTTGCACAGCCACAAATATGTCGGCAATGATTTAATGATTAACCCGTTGTGTTAAAGTAAAGTTGTGTCATTCTTCACGTTCACAGTAGTTCTGTTTGTTAGAGAATATCCAAACTCCAGCATGGACGATAACGTACACCAGCCCAGTTCAGTGCTACAGAGTCTCCTTGTGTCTTTTTTCGGGTGTATTTGCAGGTCACGAGTTCAGCTCCAGGACGGACAGATACCACACTGCTCCCAATGTGGCGTTTGCTCATATCGCACCTCTGCTTTGTGCCCCCCCCCCCCACACACACACACACACACACACACCTTCCTGCTCTCCGAGGTCATCCTGCGGCTTGAAAACTGTCAGACCATCATAAGGACAAAGTTGGTTTTAGTGAACTTTATGAAGCCATGAAGCACCAAATGTTCAAAATCAGCTTCTCTTGTCAAGACGAAGCTAAATTCAGATTTTTCATGAGTGATAAATTTATTATTGATGCATTAATTCATTTACAAATGTATGCGTTAATTTACTGCATTAATCTTTTTGCTTTAACGTGTTAATTTTGGAATTTTCTTTTTTAAATTTTTTTGAAATTTTAATAATACTCAACCCTCCTGAAATGACCCTTGTGAGGGTGGGGATCCCCAGTTTTTGGAAAGTCTAATCTGGAGGTAGGGCTCTGCAATTAAAAAACTGAGTATCAGACATTGGCCACCCCACCGATATTTAACCGATATTTAACCGGTCCACTGTTTCTAAAGTCTAAAAAAAAACCAAAAAAACTTCTTCTTCTTCTTCAAAAAACTTCTTTTTGTACAGACTTTAAAACTTGTAAAGACTAGGGATGGGGAAAAAAATATTGATACACTGAAATATCGCGATATTTTCATTTGCTGCTATCATATTGACATTTAAAAATGCTGTATTGATCTATTTTAATAATGAAATCTCACGATATTTCATCGTTCTGTTTCGAAATCTCGTGAGAATTTATGAAATGTTACAGAACGATGAAATCTCACAAGATTTTGTAAGTAAAATATCGCATTTTTAAATATCAATTTGATGTCGGCAATTGAAAATTTCGCAATATTTCAGTGTATTGATATTTTTTCCCACCCCTATTTTTCAGTTTTAATATCGGTATCAATATCAGTTGTCGGCCACATGAGTTTTAAAATATCGGCATATCGGATATCTGTTTTCTACTTTCCCTTCATCCATTATTGTTTTAAGCATCTTTTCTTTACATGGTAGTTTTAACTCATTTGTGGATGCAGTAAAACTGTGTTCACTGGCTGTTGATTAACTCGGGGGGGGGGGGGCTTCCACTGCAGTCATGTGGGGGTTTTTCTGTTGCGCTGCCAATGAGAACTTCAGAATAATTTGTAGAAATCTCTGTATGTTGGGGAAAAGGTGGAAAACAGACTGAACCGCTGGTTTTTGTGGTTCTCTGGTTCTATAAAATGATCAGCGGTGTTTTTCGGTGCAGGTCTGGGTTGTGAGGCTTCGGTGCCCTTCAGGTCTCGGTTTGATCCCTCGCAGCTATTTGGACGACCACATTGTTGAATGCTGGTGTGGAATGTGCGCCGTCCTTTGGCGAGAGGATCAGGGGCTTTAGAGCAACCTTTAAACAATCCTCTGTAAGCAGATACCTGAGTATTTTCAGCTGAAATAATCTGCTTCCTAGAAGCTGGGCGAGGGATTCGCGTGCTGCCCACCAGGCTTCGCTCCGTTCTGGTTCGGATGATTTACCAGGAGTGAAAACGTTCGTTTCAGAGAAATGTTCAAGCACATTTAGAGCAGTTAATCCAAACGTTTCTTGGTTTTTTTTCTGTTATTGGATCTGAGCTTCTCAGGTTTTTAATGACGGGAAGCTGCCCTGAAGATGAGGAGGAGGCCAAGGCTCTGCTGGCTCTCCTCAAAAACACGACTTACTCACCGGCCACAGACATACCAGGGTTGGGAGGTGGGGTAGCGTCAGCTCGCTGCATGTGAGGTGTCCCCCCCCCCAAAAAAAGTTCCAACCCCCATCCCTGTCTGGAAACGGACACTGCGGGTATATTTATAGCTCCAGACCACAAGCCAGAGCTTTTCCTTAAACATGGCGGAGGAGCTGCTCAGACTCGCCTCGTCTTGCTGAGCTTCGCTCTCGTACGTTCTGGAGAGTTCCTGCTTCACCTGACAAACGGCGCTCGTCAGGTAGGACACCGCACAGTCTCGGTCCTAAAATCCCGTTTTTACTGCTGTTTGATTTGTATAATAATACTTCTGTTTATCAGGGAGATTTTGGTTTTGTCTGAATGTTGGCATTTCATCAGGCAGGTGGTTGTGGAATACATTTATTTGTTAGTGATCTTCGGATGTTTTTAAACATTGATCTGATCAGAAATCAGAGTATAAATGGATATTTGGCTGAAGGGGAATCTGTTTAAACACTTAGCAAAGTTTTGGTTCTGGACTTGAGATTGTGAGACAAGGTTTTTTTTTTGCTGATGCAACTGAATAATTTCTTATTTTTTAATTTCTTAACCCTTGAAACCTCCAAGCACCATCACTTACATCATCATCTGTGTCTCAGGAACAGTACTATATAACTGATGGATAGTTTACTCTCTAGGTGATCTACGGAGGTTTTCCAGCATTTCTATCCCGTGCAGGAGGTTTACAATCTAGACACTAAATGTCGTGTTTATTCAGAGACTATTTGGTAAATCCACAATGACCATGTTAACATGACAGTTTTCATTCTGAATAAAAGTTAATTCTGCTTTAAGAAGATTGAAAAAGGCCATTTAAACCCATAATACCAAATGAAAACGATAGTGGTTGGTTTATTTCTCTTTTTATTCTGAATAAAATGATTCTTCTGTCATGTAAAACTTTTATTGCCTTTTACTTATTTATTTTCTTTTTACTTATGTTGACATGGATTCAAGGTTCTGATGTTGACTGGGATTAAATGGGTTCAGCTTCTACAGGAAATTTTACATTAAAACACAAAACTGACAAACCACAATCGTTAGCTAAAAAAAAAAAGACTTGTAAGCAGGGTTCCCGCGGGGTCTTAAGTCTTGAATTCACAAATCTGCATATAATATCTTAAAAAGTCCTTGAATTTGACTTAAAGTCTTAATTTAAGACCTACCATATGAAATTTATCTCATGCTCCAACAGATTTTATATCAGCCAATCAGGAAGAGATCTGGGCGGGTCTTTGCATAGCCGTCTCCTGTCTGCCTGAGGTTTGCGTAAACATCAATTTCAAACTGGGTACCAATGATAAATATAGGTAATGATGGCCAAAAATTGTTATTCATCAATCTTTTTGGACAATAGAATATCTTTGTAAATGTAGAGGAATCTGTGTTTCTGTGTCTGTGAAATGGGCATTAAATTCTGTTCCAAGTGGTCTTAAGAAGGTCTCAAAAAGTCTTAAATTTGACTTGTTAAAACGTGTAGGAACCCTGTGTAAGGGTTAAAAGGGAAGTATATTTTTTTCAACCTGGAACTATTTTCTAGTATGAAATACGTTCATTTCCTCACTCAGACAGTTTTGGTGCAACTTGAATTCCTTCAGGAGATATTTAGATCCACTCCAGATCATTAGTCGGACCCCCCTGTGAGCTTGAAGCAGCTTGAAGCGTCTTTTTGTGGTGATTTGTCCTTATTTACAGACATTTGTACTGCGTCAGCTTTGATGATGTCACCGTTATGCGACACCATAGCGTGTAAATGTCTGTAAATGCGGGCGAATTACCACAAATAAGCAACTCAAAGCCACTTCGAGCTCCCAGGGGGGTCTGACTAATGTTTGGTAACAAAATATTGGTGAAATAAAGGAGTTTGTGGCAGATAATGTCTTATTTAGAGGCTGTGCGAGGTTGCCGCATCACTTCCATTATATTGGACATACGCTGATCTGGAGTGGATCTAAATTCAAGTTACACCAAAACTGTCTGAGTGAGGAAATGACGGATTTCATGCTAGAAAATAAGTACAGGTTGAAAAAAATATACTTCCCCTTTAAGCTCGGCTGGATTTTGATGTAGGGCTGGGCGATATGACTTCAAATTACAAGAAATTGGCAATTATTTCAGTATCGCTTTGAGGGTAGTTATTACAAATATTTTCATAATGGAAGAGCAGCAGATATTGATTTTAAAAGAAGTGAAATGAAGGACATAGTAGGGCTGTGTGCAATATATTGATATATCGCGTTTTGATATTTGGATGAGAGAGTTGTGCAAACTTTTTGCTTTATTTTTTCGACCCAGCTGCACCTCGACTGACGGGTCACCTGATTATTTAATAAGGGTGGGAAAAAATATCTATACACTGAAATATCACGATATTTTCATTTGCTAATACAATATCTGTATTTAAAAGCGCGGCATTGATCTATTTTACGAATGAAATCTCGATAGATATCGTTTTGTTACGAAATCTCGAGATTTCGTGAAATACCACGAGATTTTGTAACACAACGATGAAATCTCGCGGTATTTCAAGAAATCTCATGAGATTTTGTAACAAAACAAGGATATATTGCAAGATTTCATCAGTAAAATAGATACCGTGTTTTTAAATGTAGATATGGTATCGGCATATGAAAATATCACGATATTTCAGTGTACCGATATTTTTTCCTACCCCTTTTATTTAAACTGTCTGGAAGACTTTCACAAAGCAATCAGAAAAACAGCCAACTATCTTTAATTACTTTGATTTAACAAACATTTCTAACCAGTGTTTTGTCAGTTCCATCACTGCAGCGGAGCGATACCTTTATGATAAACATGTTTCAATACAAAAAAATAGCTGTTTGATATGAAATTAAACTTTCAGACAAATTGGGGTAAAAATACCGGTATATATCGTCATCTAAAATGAATATATCGTGATATATTTGGTCCATATCGCCCAGCCGTAGGACATAGTTTAACTATACTTTGTCATTTAATGAATATTTTTAAATATTGCTAAGAGAAATAATTGACATGAGCAAAATTATATAAATTAATTGTTCTAAATGTCGGTTTTGATAAATTGCCCAGCCTTAATTTGATGTATGTTTTTGTTTTTTGTCCGTTTCAGATGAAAACGGTGTTCTGAAGTTGACTAGCGGAGAAACCCAGCGAAGGCGTGATGGAGAAGCCCGTCCTGCAGACCCAGCCGTCCACCCTGCCGTTTTTCGACACGGCTCATGCCTTCAACCTGCTGCGGGGAATCCACGAACTCCGCGCTGAGCGGAAGTTTTTCGATGTGACTTTGTGCGCCGAGGGCCGCGACTTCCACTGCCACCGCACGGTGTTGGCCGCCGCCAGCACCTACTTCCGGGCCATGTTCGCGGGAACCCTGAGGGAGAGCGTCATGGACCGCGTGGTTCTACACGAGGTCTCGGCCGAGCTTCTGGGCCTGCTGGTGGACTTCTGCTACACAGGACGGGTCACCGTCACTCAGGACAACGTGGACCTCCTGCTGAAGACGGCCGACTTGTTCCAGTTTCCCTCGGTGAAGGAGGCGTGCTGCGCTTTCCTGGAGCAGCGGCTGGACGTGTCCAACTGCTTGGAGATCCAGGACTTCGCAGAGGCCTACGCTTGCAGGGAGCTGGCGGCCAGCGCCCGCCGCTTCGTCCTCAAAAACATCATGGAGCTGGCGAAGGGCACCGACTTCGAGCGGTTGCCGTGGAAGCGGCTCCTTGAGTTTGTGTCGGACAGTGAGCTGTGTGTGGACAAGGAGGAGACGGTGTACCAGATCGCGGTGCGCTGGGTGAAGGCCGACCTCCAGCGTCGTCTCCACTACTGGCCCGAGCTCCTGCAGCAGGTCCGGCTTCCCTTCGTCAGGAGATTCTTCCTGTTGGCCCACGTGGAGAGCGACCCGCTCGTCTACCTGTCGCCCACCTGCCTCCGCATGGTGAACGAAGCCCGCAGCTTCCAGTCCTGCGAGTACGACCGCCACGACCGGCCGTGCCACCGCATGCGGCCGCGGCCCTCCACGGGGCTGGCGGAGATCCTGGTGGTGGTGGGGGGCTGCGACCAGGACTGTGACGAGCTGGTGACGGTGGACTGCTACAACCCTCAGACGGGACAGTGGCGCTACCTGGCCGAATTCCCCGACCACCTGGGGGGAGGCTACAGCATAGCTGCCCTGGGAAACGACATGTATGTGACCGGTAAGTCATTCAAGACGCTTCTCAGGACTGGAGCGGCCATCTGTGGAGGAACCAAATACAGTCCTCAAATCATTCATACTTGATAAACAAGTTAGCTCAGTGGTCAAGAGCGTCTTCTTCCACCTACGAGTCCTCGGGAAGGTCAAACCTTACCTGCCCAAACATGACTTTGAGAAGGTGGTTCATTTGCTTATTATGTCTCGTCTTGATTATTGCAATTCACTTTATTACGGCATCAGCAAATCATCCCTCCACCGTCTCCAGCTTGCTCAGAATGCAGCTGCCCGTTTGTTGACCGGGAAGAGGCTTTCTGACCACATCACTCCCGTCCTCGCTGAGCTTCACTGGCTTCCCGTCAGCTTTAGGGTCCAGTTTAAAATTTTATTACTCGCTTATAAGGCTCTGAATGGTTTAGCTCCGCCATATATGGCTGAGCTTTTGATCAGGCATGCTCCCACTAGATCTCTGAGGTCCTCTTCGCAGTTGCTTTTAGAGGTTCCTCGAACCAAATGTGTTTCTCGAGGCGATAGAGCTTCTCAGTGATGGCCCCGAAACTGTGGAATGGGCTGCCGCTACATATTAGAAGTTCCCAGTCTGTCCAAGCCTTTAAAACTTTACTGAAGACATATTTCTTTGCTCTAGCCTTTAACTAGTCGAGATGGTTATTCATACTTTGTACTTTTTATTCTCTTGAGTATTTATTTTGGTCTCGTGTTCTATATCTTCTAATTTGGCCATTGTATTCATTTTTATCATTCTATATGTTCTAAGTACACCAGTGTTTTGTGCGTCCCTGTGTGTATGTGTGTATTTGTGTTTCTAGTTTTTACACATATGACCACACAGTAGGTGTGAATGTGTTCGTATGTTTTGTGTAAATGTGCTGTCATCAGTGTCTGTGTTCTTTAATGTGTCTATTTGGATATCTTTTAAATCTCTGTGAAGCACTTTGTGCGACCACGGTCGTTGTAAGCGTGCTATACAAATAAACTGAACTTGAACTTGAACTTGAACATACTAGGGATGAACGATAATGGAATTTTGGCCGATATCCAATATTTTAAAACTTGTGGCCGATAACCATTATTGATACCGATATATTAAAACTGTAAAATATGTTGTATGATATTCATTCTTTGTGCAAAATGAGAAAAATACCTCAACTTGTGTTATATAGACCAAGTCAAACTTAATGACAAAACTAATAGAATATGTGCGTTATATCCTGGATTTTCTTCTTACTGAGAATAAACGCAAACATAAAACAACAATATCCAATAAAGGGAATATTTGGTTATTTATATCCTAAAAGAAACTGTCTTTAGAAGTTTTAAAGTCTGTAAAAAAACATTTTTTTTGTTTTTTTTTACTTTAGAAACAGCTGCCTGATCAGTTAAATATCGGTGACCGATGGCCGATACTCAGTTTTAAGGCCGATACTGACAGGGGGACAATAGGGGATTATCGCGCTTACCGGAAGTTCCCGGATTTTGACACTTCCTCTTCCGGGCCATGTTAACGACAGCCGTTCCTGCTCTGTTATACTGTTTAAATCGGATAAACTCCAAACATACTTAAGTTTTCATTCTAGACTAAAGTGATACTGGATCAAAAGCTGGATCAAAGCAATCGATTTGCCGCGGTGAAGGGCCGAACTATATAATAAAACACACGTTTGTTTGTCGCCGGTGGGGCACAACACCGGCACTTCACAGCATGCTAGCATTAGCCAGCTAACGTTTACTGACGTGCTTAACATTGTGCGTCTTAAAACACACAAACATCTGAAAATCGGGTCTGTACCTCCCCGTTTCCAGTGGAACAACTGGGGACTGCCAAGAAAGGAGACGCTTTCAGATGCTTGTGTGTTTTCAGCCGCACAAAGTTAGGCACGTCATCAAGCTGGCTAATGCTAACCTGCTAGCAATAGTCCGCCAGCTACTACTCTGTTAAACTTTGTAAATCGGATAAACGCAAATGCCAAGTTTTCATTCCAGACTGAAGTGATGCTGAGGAAGAAGTGGATTAAAACGACCGATTCGCCGCGGTGAAGGACCGAACTTTATAATAAAACGACACACGTTTGTTTGTGGCCGGCAGTCTGCGCAGTCGTGTTAGCAGGTTAGCATTAGCCAGCTCGATAAGTGCCTAACTTTGTGCGGCTGAAAACACACAATCATCTGAAAGCGTCTCCTTTCTTGGCAGTCCCCAGTTGTTCCACTGGAAACGGGGGGGTACAGACCCGATTTTCAGATGTTTGTGTGTTTTAAGACGCACAATGTTAAGCACGTCAGTAAACGCTAGCTGGCTAATGCTAGCATGCTGTGAAGTGCCGGTGTCGTGCCCCACCAGCGACAAACAAACGTGTGTTTTATTATAAAATTCGGCCCTTCACCGCGGCAAATCGATCGCTTTGATCCAGCTTTTGATCCAGTATCACTTCAGTCTAGAATGAAAACTTAAATATGTTTGGAGTTTATCCGATTTAAACAGTATAACAGAGCTGGAACGGCTGTCGTTAACATGGCCCGGAAGAGGAAGTGTCAAATGTTTCAACTTCCGGAAACCGGAACGCGGAAGCGTGATAATCCCCTATTACATGGTGCATCCCTAATTCATACCCTCCAATTAAAGAGGGAAAAAAATCAGCTGTCAGTGAATTTTTTTAATTATAGTTCAGCAAAAATATTGAAAACAATAAAAAAATAAGTAAACAAGCATAATGGGGATCTGAAGCTAAAATTTTGTTGAGCAACACTTGAGGCAATCACTGCAATCTGGTGGTTTTAAGACCTCTACACCTGTTGACAGGGTTTTTGGGTTTTTGTTCAGGGGAAAGTTGGTCTAATGTGTCTGGGATGGTTTTATTTGTTTTTTTAATTATTTTAAACTACAATTCAGAATCAATAATTTATTTCCCTAAATTATAATTTAGTTATTATTAGTTCCTTTAGTTTTTTTTATTTGAATTACCATTGTGAATTTAGTGTTTTCTTTAATTGGAGGGTATGAATAATCTGAGGGCGACTGTAAGTCGTATTTAGGTTTTATAGGCACAGTCAGTCAGTATTGTTAGGAGAGTACAGTTGGACTGAAGTCAGTCATGCTACATATGAGGCTGACGATGTGTTCTGGTTTGAGGATTGAAGTCAGTATCGAGTCCCGGATTCTTGCTCTGGCGTCCCGGACGGTCTTCATCAGCTTCGTTTCAGATTCAACGCCGTCTGAAACCTCCGGTGTGCAGATTTCCCGTTCCTTCTCCTTCATCTCGCTTAGAAATAAACTGCCGGCTCCTCGGCTTCTGACTGTGTGAATAAGGGAGGACACGGTGTGCTGCCAGGACCGCAGCCGCGTAATCTTCATCGTCATCGTCATCATCAGCGAACCGGTCTCGTCTGAAAACGGCATTTCCCTGGAGAAATCACATCAGACCTCCATCCAGAGCTTGTGACTCCTGAAAGGCGCTGACAGAGGGGGGGGGGGGGGGTAAATTTATTGCCGTGAGCACACCGCCTCGCTGACGGAAATAACAGCAACATGTGATTGCATAATGTTGACGAGCAGATTCAGTTTTTATGAGATTTGATTCTTTGAATTGTTAGAATGACGTACTTGTCAGGGTTTCGTTAGTTTGATTTTGGGGTGTTTAGTATTAATATTGAGGTTTTTAATGTTGAATAAAGGAAAGAGGACGTATATCTGCATCACAGCCATCACTTATATATTCTGAAAGCTTACCAGGTATAAATCTGGCCATATTCATAAATAAAAGTGATTTAGTTATACTTTAAAACCTGACAGCTGCATAATTAATTGAGCAAAGTGAGTGAACAAATCGGTGTGTGTAATGTGCAGTAGAAATGTTACAAATACCGAAGTACCATCTACAGGACCTCACAGTATTTATCTAATCTTTTACTAGCCAGATGATTGATGCCTTTTACCAGCACAGCCTGGGCCAACATGGCAGCAATAACACAAACAAGAGGCACCAGCAGACGTTGAGTTGCACCCCAGTTTACCCAGTATCGCCCTCAGCACCACGTTTAATACATTAATACACATTTAATACATTTCATTATTGTTAAGAATGAGGTTTAAGACCATGTTTATTTAAAGCACAAATGTTTTTAAAAAGAATTTCTTAAAACAACAACCAACTTAACGTTCTAGCTTTAATTATTTTTAACTCTGAAATGGCTCCTTTGGCTGCTTGCTTGGACTTGAATTTTACAAAAGGCAGCTCCTCTTCAGCTGCCACGTTTATGGCTTTCAGGCCCCAGACATCCTGCTGTTTGTTCTTTCTTTGGTTTGTTTTAAATTAAATTAAGATACTTCATATCCCAGAGCGTAAATACAGTATTAATAGTGCACAATGTGCAAAACTTCAACCAATACTGCTTTTTTCTCCCTTCTATTTAACTGATCATCCCGCTGTCTTCTAAAGTCTAACAAAAAACAAACTTCTTCTTCAAAAACTTATCTTCTACAACTTTAAACTCCTACGGACTAGGGATGGGAAAAAATACCGATACACTGAAATGTTGTGATATCTTCATATGCCAATTAGGGATGTAATGATATGAAAATTTCATATCATGGTTATTGTGACCAAAAGGATCACAGTTATCATTTTTATCGCGGTATTATAGAAATATCCCACAACATCTTTAAAAATATCCAAAATGGGTCTAAATGTCTACTTTGTCCTTTTTAAAGGCGGAAAAATCTCAAGAGAACCGTCTACGTGGGCGCCTTCATTACCTTCCACCATGTTTTCATATATTCAACATTGCAAACTGCGACTGCTGCTGCTTTTCCAGCCAATGAGCATTACTGGCAGCTTTTCAAAGTTCAGTAATCAATCACGGTTTTAACGATAATTGTTGGAAATATTATCATGATTAACCATTTTACCGGTAATCGTTACATCCCTAATACTGATATAATATTGACATTTAAGAACACAGTATCGATCTGTCTCTCAATATTTCATCATTCTGTTACGAAATCTTGCAAGAATTCACAAAATTTATGCGATATTTTCATATGCTATCGTATTGACATTCAAAAACACGGTATCGATCTATTTTACTAACGAAATCTTGCGAGAATTTCCAGAAATATCGTGAGATTTTGCAACAGAATGATAAAATTTCGCGAGATTTTGTAAGTAAAATAGATTGGTACCACATTTTTAAATATCATTTGATATCAGCATGAGAAAATATCACAATATTTCAGTGTATTGACATTTTTTTCCCACCCCTTTTTTTCAAAGCGTCAGAAACTATAACTCTATTTGCAATGACTGTTTAGTTTTTTTTAGCTTTAATATCTGTATCAATATCGGTTATTGGCCACATTAGGGTTTTAAATATCAGCATATTGGATATCGGCCAAAATTCCAATATCGTGCACCCTCTAAAAACACTCTATTACATGAAACTTCATTAATTTAGACTTAAACGTGCTTTTTTTGTGGATTGCTCAGAGTTGAATCATTTGCCCCGTTAGCTGCTAACACATAAAGTAAAATCTACTTTTGTCTGACTGCTGTGGCTTCACTCATAATAACACAATATTGCTTTAGCAAAGCCAGTGTGGATCTGTGGACAGTATTAGTGTCTCCGTACTCTGATTGGACCTGTAGATATTCACACCAACTCCCATAGAGACTCTGAGCTGCAGCAGGTGCACATATCAAGCCAAAACAAAGTTTTATGTTGCACCTGATGACTTTAGACAGCAGCCCAATTTAGCTGATCACTAATCCAGTGTGTGAGTTAAAGTCAGGCCATGCTTTGTTCAGTTTGTCCTGTTTGTCTCGCAGTTGATCTTTATTTTTCATTTCACCTAAAGCAGGTTGACCAGAGTTGAGTTTGTGAAAATAGGACAGCTAAACCTTGTGCAGTAATTTAATTTTTATTTAATAAGGACAAATTCAGTATTATTTCAATGCACTTTGATCATTTTTTTTTTGTTTTTCAATGCAGCTAGCTATGACCCCAAGCCCACGTAGCAGCCACTACCTCTTTGATTATTTAAAATAACTAAAAAAAAAGAGAAAAAGGTCTTGGATGTACAATCTGATGCCTAAAACGGGATGTACAGTATGTTTTCTGTTAGATTTCCTGGATAAATCCATCCAGGTACTTGAAGCTCTTATTTATTTTGATATGTGATGGAGTGAAAAACGCTCATCATGAAAAACATGTAAATCTGATAAAAATGTCAGGCTGTAAGAAATGGTGACAATCTGAATCAGTGTATCAACATTCTTACCCACTAAGATCGATAATATTCATTGTTCATGATTAAGGATAGACTGATACACCCGCCAGTCCGATATTTGCGTCTTTTGCTGGTATCGGCATCAGCTGATGCATCAGGTGTGATACCCCCACTCAGCATAATTTACTGACTTTATATGTGTATGTGTGTGTGTGTGTGTGTATATATATATATATAATATATATATATATATATATATTACAAATCTAATGTTTCTATTTGATATTCGTTTATATATTGTTTACATTTACTTTTATCTACATATATATATATATATATATATATATATATATATATATATATATATATGTGTGTGTGTGTGTATTTATATGTATATACACATAAATGCTTTTTTTCTTTTTTTATGTCAAGAGTTGTAAAATTACCAGGGCTGCAACGATGAGTCGATTAATCGACTAATCATTGACAATCAAAATAGTCGATGACTAATTTCAGAATTGACTGATCGTTTTATTGTTTTTCCTCTCAAAATTGCTGCTGTACCTTCCGCTGCTTGTCTCTTTCTGTCTGGTCAGCTTTTCTTGAATATTGACAAAAATGAACACACACAACCAGTCAAAAGTTTAGGCAAGTTTTTCGATTGGATTCAATGATCAGGCCTAAGTGTCCAAACTTTTGACTGGTTCTGTAAATATGCTGCAGAACTGACTAATCGATTATCAAAATAACAGTTTGTGACAGCCCTAAAAATGACCTTTCATTGTATCTTTCATTATATTAATTTGGGAGTCAAATGCAGTATCAACCCCAAGTATCGACCATCAGCTGAGGCTGAAAAGAAAACATCAGTATCGGCCCTAAAAAAAAATCTGAATCTGTTCATGATATTGTTCAGCAGTCGACCGTGTGAAATGTGAATAATCTGTTGCTGCCCTCCAGGCGGCTCTGACGGCTCCCGCCTCTACGACGGCGTGTGGCGCTACAAGTCCAGCGTGAACGAGTGGACGGAGGCGTCGCCCATGCTGAAGGCCCGGGAGTACCACAGCTCCTGCGTGCTGAAGGGCCAGCTGTACGTGGTGGCGTCGGACAGCACGGAGCGCTACGACCACGCGCTGGACTGCTGGGAGGCCCTGCCCGCCATGCTGCATCCCATGGACAACTGCTCCACCACCGCCTGCGGCGGACGCCTCTACGCCATCGGCTCCCTGACCGGGGAGGACACCATGGCCGTCCAGAGCTACGACTCAGACACCAACCGCTGGACGATGGTCAACTGTGGACAGCTGCCTCCGTGGTCCTTCACTCCAAAAACCATGACGCTCAACGGCCTCATATACTTTGTTAGGTGAGAAGAAGACCGGTGTCCTTAGATAACCCTCTTTGACGTCACACTTTATCTGACAGTTTTCTGGTTCTTGCACGTGAAAATAAGGTGCAGTTATTATTCTAACTCTTTAAATATAACATAAAAACATCTTAATGGCACCTTGTAAATGTTTTGTGATGGTATAACTGAAATGACATCTTATCTTTGAACCTGAAACCAGGGCCGTGCTATACTGCAAGATTTGGTATCAATCTGATAACAAGTAAATAAAGGGCTAGTATCACCAGTACCAATACTTTTTAATAGTTTTGGAAAATCAGTCATTTAGTTTTTAGTTCATTTTGCATTTGATACATCCTCTCAGTTCTGTTTGGATACTTTCCCCACCTGAAATAAACACTTCTTAAAAAGGCATCTTACGACTGGATGACATTTGCAGCCAATCCCCTGTTTGACCACACGAGGGCGCTGTTTGATTGTTTGTGGTGTTCAGTCCAGTTTCTATAGATTTCTAAAAGCATTCTGCTCTCATCTCTGTTTTATTCAGCTTTAGGTCAATACCTTATTAAACATGTCTTCCCAGATGTCTTTCCCTGCAAACTGCCTGAATATAGAGACCAGAATTTACCAGAATCAGTGACACAACTTCAGTCTCTTTCTATTTACAGAGATGACTCAGCTGAGGTGGATGTTTACAACCCTCAAAAGAACGAGTGGGACAAAATTAGCCCGATGACCCAGGTTTGTATTTCACATCAGATGCTTGTGAGCTGGCGTGCTTTAACAAAAGTCATCTGTGATCCCTGATACTTCTGATGAAGCACGAGTACTCTGTGTATCACAAAATGATAATAATGCAATATTTATTATTTACTTCTTCCCACTTAATAAACAAAAATAGGCCACAATTGTAAACAATAAACATCTATAGTAACAATGCTTTATTCCGCACAAGAAGGAGGTCCATATCAAAAGCTGACAAAAAGATGATACATTAACATATAATGCATAAAAACCAAAATATTCAGGTACTGATTTGTGATGTAGTTAAAGAGCGATTCCAAAGCTTTTTGGGGGACATTTATCACATTAGACCAGATCCCACTGAAAAACTTCACCACTTAAAATGTTCAAATCAGGGCTTAAAGGCCAACTATTGATTTTCAGATTTGTTATTATCCAAATATGAGGTGACATACAACATATGTTTACAAGAGCATGAAAATAGATATTTAAAAATGTACGTTTTCTACTTCTAAGTGTTTGGTTTTTATTATTGAAAAATATACAAAACACAGCAAACACGCAACAATAAAACAAACCAGAACAAAAAAAGGGCAGTGAGAACAGAACTATAAGGACAATAGCCTTTGTGCCATCATTTGTTTGTATATCAATTGTGACATGATTCCGCATATACTTAATGTGACAAGCCTTTAATGTATTGAAAGTAGTAGACCTATACTGATTGGAATTTCCCTTTATCATTACTCTTCTTGTGAATCAGATATTGAAAAGATGCAGTCTCTGCCATCAGTTGAGTCCAATTTGCCATCTCTGGCATAAATATACTCTTCCAGCTCCTCAGTATCAGTCTTGCTGCAGTAATGAGGCCTGCTGTTATTAATGCTTGCTGTCCTTTATTAATTCCTTGTGGCAAAAGTGTACAGGAGACCAAACAGTGGAGATTCCGGTAAGCTTTGACCCAACCCGTCTCCAAGTTTCTGTAATACTTTTTTCCAGAAAGGAAATACCACCGGACATTCCCAGAAGACATGCAGAAATGTACCATCTTCTCCTTTACGCTTCCAACATCTTTTGTCTTCTACTAAACCCATTCTGAAAAGCTTCATGGGAGTATAACGATATCTATGAATGATTTTATAACGGGTAAATTTGCTTCTAATATCCGTAGCGGCCCATCCAACCTTGGAGACTATATTACGCCATTTCTCCCGACTTATTTCATGTTCTAAATCTCGTTGCCATATTAATCTAAGATTCTCAGTTTTTACACTTTGTAGTTCCAGTATATTTTTGTAAAAAAAAACTGAGGCACTATTCATTGTGCTTGGCAAATCAAAAAGGTTTTGTAACATGCTAGGTTTTTCCATATTTCTGCTGAGTGTGAATACTCTCCGTACACTGCTCCTTGGTTGTAAATATTTTTCTAGAATTCACCCCTCCCCTCCAGGAGAAACTGATCCACAATCTCCTGATATGACTTAAAAACTGTGTCCTTCTACAGATCATCAATCATACATATACCACTCCTCTGCCAAGATTCCCAGCAAAATGACCGTTTACCTATCGCAGTACGTGGGTTATCCCATATGGACGAATAACCTTCCTCATCAACCCATGCACCTCGGACCACACCCAATGAGAGTGCTTCAGAATGGGATTTTTTCCCCCCATCCACAACTTTATTCTGAGAAAGAGCCTGTATTGGTCTTGAAGGAGCCACCATGGCCATTTCTATCCTCACCCAATCCAGTTCAAAGTCCTAGTCAGCCCAATGCCTCACCAATGTAGCCAGTTCAAAAGCCAAGTTATATATCTCTACATTTGGAAGGGCAAGGCCCCCATTTTCCCTAGTAGTACATAACTTTTTAATATTAATTCTAGGCTTCGACCCATTCCTCAGATAGTCTTTAACCATTTGATTACATTGTTTGTATATGCCTCTAGGAATGATTACTGGGAGCATCATTGATATATAACTAAATTGTGGTGCTATCTCCATCTTAATAGTATACTTCCTACTGAATTGATATCAAAGCATTTAAATCAATAACGAATTGAATTGTTGCCTCCTTTCTTGGTTTGGAGGAAACAAAGTGGTTTATACAGTAGGAGCAAAAAAAGAAATCACATGGAATATGAATATGTTTTGGGTTAAAGTGGAAAATTCTGGAGATTCTTATTTTTGTGTTTTATTTTTCTTCACCAAGTTCAGGTTTGGGTAAGTTTTTTTGCTTTGTTCCATTCTCCTGCACACTGAGAGCTGGGTTTGTTTCCAGGTCCACGTTGGAGGCAGCGTGGCGGCTCTTGGCGGGAAGCTGTACGTGTCCGGTGGCTACGACAACACCTTTGAGCTGTCTGACGTGGTGGAGGCCTACGATCCGGTCACCCGCTCCTGGACTCTTGCCGGGCGGCTTCCTCAGCCGACCTTCTGGCACGGCAGCGTCAGCATCTTCCGCCAGTTCATGCCGCTGGTGTCCAGCGCGTTCGAAGCCACCGACGCGCCCGAGTCCAACGCCATTCACCTCCACCGGCACCAGCGGCATCAGGCGCTCCACAACCTCAACAACAATCTCAACCAGAACCAGGATGTGAACCCAGCGCACTGAGTCTGGACCTGCCGATGCTGGTGACCCGTGTTCAGTGTGCTTTTTCCCCTTGTTTAGTTTACTGAGACGTTACCTCATCACAGAAGGGAAGACTGACACGTTTGCTTGACTTCCAGAGTCAGCTAACAGACTGATGGGAGATATTTCCCCTCCTGCTGGAGGAAATCGAAGAAGTCGCTGAGGATTGAGCCCCTCCCCACGTTTCCCTCTTAAAACATCCATTTCCATGCGGGCTGGCTTGACCTTCCTCAAGCAGTTTCAGCTGTCATCACATGCAGTCATGAATATTTAGTCACGTTCCTGTGGAGCGTCACTGCAGTGATATCAGGGGGGTTCTGTTATTAACTTATAGTCTACAAATGGATTAAATGTAAATAAAACGACTGAATTCATCACTCATAAATGAAGTTTAGGACTGTGCCTTGGATTCATATCTTTCAGTGGGCAGCATGCAATATTAGTTACGGAAAGTAGTGAAATCAGGCAAAACTTACAGAAGTTGTGGTTAATGAGGTGCACATTGTACTTGCACGTTTTATACATGTGTTTGTTTGTCGTGATGTGGATTGCATCATCCGTTTACGCGGGAGATGCACCGCACGTCCCAAAGAGACGTCCTGGAAAGCAGCTGCTCGGATCAGGAAGGGAAGACCTTTTCCTTTTAGCTTTAATCTTATGCAGGGCTCTGTGAAATATTCATAGTTGTCCTCAAAATTATTCATACCCTCCAATTAAAGAAGGAAAAAAAATCAGCTGTCAGTGAAATAAGCTGAAATTGACAAAAGTGATAAAAATTCTATGAAAATCATGACACTGATTTTGAATAATGGTTTGAAAGACATATTAAACAAAAAAAAACAAAAGCATGATGGGGCTCTAAAGCTAAAATGTTGTTGAGCAACACTTTGAGGCAATCACTGCAAATGGGTGTTTTCTCTAATGTTCAGAAAGACTTCTACACCTGTTGACAGGTATGTTGGTCCAATGTGGCTGGACCAGTTTTTTTTTTTTTTTTATTGTTTCCCACCACAATTCAAAAGCAATATTTAATTTCACTAAATTGTAATTTTGTAATTTTTTTATTTATTGATTATTTGATTTACTATTGTGAATTTAGCCTTTTCTTTAATTAGAGGGTATGAATAATTTTGAGGACATGTATACTAGTTTTTATACTACATTGGTTACCAGATTCCACAAGGGGGCCCATTGGAGAACTCGGACCAGATAAGGTTGCTGAATTTGTAAGTTGTAAAGAAAACTATAAACATGGTTCATTTTTATATCGCAGCAGAAAAATACCCAGCAGCAGGATGGTATACTGTAAGGCCCTTAAAACAAGCAAATGTTCCTTCATTTTTAATACTTCCAGCCACACTGCCCCAATTCCAGGGGTGTCCCGCACTGGTCCCAGAAGGCCTGCTGGTTTTAGATGTTTCCCTGCTACAAAACACATGATCCATACTTGTGGTTAATTTCTGAGGGCACAAGCAAACGGTGCTTCAAACAAAGATTAACTCATGTACGCCTCATTTTTCCTTCACTAACCACAAGGGGCAGCATTGAGCCGAGCTAACCCCCCCCTCACCCCTCCTTACCGAAGGCAGTCTCATGTTGAGTGTGATGTTCAGAGGATTAGTGTGTGTGTTTGTTTTGGCACAGACCGTTAGTTCCCAGTTATAAAGCTTCAAGAAGAACCCTGAATTGTATGAAAGTGTGTTTACTGATAAACTGGCTGTAATGGTCAAGTCTTAAAAGCCCAAGTCCAAACTGTATCTGACAAGATGAAGGCGAAGTTTACGTCCTCTGAATCTGCTTCACCCCTCAGCTAGAAGCCAGTGGGTCAAGTGTATGTGAGGGAGATGAGTAACTGCGGGGTGATTTTTAAACGGGGGGTAAATAAATGCAGTAAGAGAGACAATATACGTTCCTGCTCCAGTTTTAAAGATAAGTCATTGGAGAACCGCTTGTAAAACTTTCTAGCCCCATTTAATGTTCAGATTTTTAGACAGAAACATTCCAAATGTGACAAACCATTAAATGACAAACACAGACACGCCGGTAATGCTTGTTGGAGGGAGAAACACTTGTGCCGAGTCAGCTTCTGTCATCAGAAAGTGTCCGGATGGTTGCATGCGATGTTTTCAGTGATCATGAGGCTGCACAGCATCTCCTTGTTGCACTCCTGGCCCTGAATCTGGGCGCCATCAGACTTTGTAACCACCAGTTGAATGTGCATGAAGTATTTATTAATGTTTTTCTGTTTATTTATGGACATGTTTGTGCTGTGGTTGCTCGTGAAATGTTTGCATCATTAATTGTGGTATTTGCAACTGAGGCAGCAGTCGCAACTGGAAGTGCAAAACAAATCTCAGTTTGCTTTTATGGAAAGATATTTTACTGTAACTTAAATGATATTTTAGATGTTTTATGTTATTGTTAGAGCAGCATTGCTTTCTTAGTTTCATACAGGCTTGTGATGTTGAATTGGTTTTATAATTACAGTTGATTCATAATCTCACACGGTCTGCTTGTGTTTTTGTGGTTATAAATTAAACTGTAGGAAAGTTTGAGACACTTCAGTGTGTTTATGTCTCATAAATGATAAAGCCTAGAAAAAAAAAGACAATGCTTCAAAAGGCAGAAGAGGATTAGGGCCACTGAAGAAAAGAAAAAATTCTGAGAAAACCAGAAGCCAGAATTTTTTTAACCCCTGGAACTTTTTTTTTTTTTTTTTTTTTTTTAAGGTTTTTTTTCGTTAATTTCCTGTCCAGCATGGTAGCAGCAGAATGATGATCTGGCTGCTTTATTGTGTTGAACAGATTTGCTTTGCCAAGGGGGGCTTTATGAATATAAGGCTCTTGATATTCTGAGTTTATTCATTTAATTTCTTTAAGTATTTGTTTATAATTGCATTTTACATCATATTGCTAGGCTTGACAATAGGGAAATGAAAGTTAAGAGAAGAAATTAAGAAGTGGAGCAGAGAGAAAACAGTGAAGAAAAGAGAGCAAGAAAAAAACATGGATACACGTACAGTCAACTGATGCTTCTGTACAGAAACCCCTAAACAACATTCCAAGGACTTTGCTGTAAAACAAAACTAGTAATCCCCTACAGGAGGACCTGCAGGTGGCTTAAGTATCATAACATCATACACACACACGAAAAACTATGAAGAAAAGGTAAAACCTAGTCAGAGCAACGGGAAGCAGCATCACAGTGTCACCATGCAGAATAAAAGGTCTCTATGGTGATGCAGTCATGCAGATGCAACCTTGTCTCTGCAAGCAGGAAGAAGCCCGCACGGCCCGAGACCCGGGGCACCAGCAGCCGCCCAGAGGCTTGGACCCCAGCCACTCCCCAAAGGGACGGACATGCATCCCCCCAGAGAGCGGCATCAGCCAAAGCTTCCCACGGTTAAGGGCCCCGGTGGACCAGGCCCTCCAGACAACCCCCCCCGGCACGGGCCGGCACCCACCCCGATGCCACTGTCCCGCACACCCGGTACCAGGACGCCACCACTGCTACCACATCCCCACACCACTACCACACATTCCTCCCTCCACCCCACACACATACACCCACCCCCCATACCCCCAACACCCACTCCTCCCTTCGACACACACACACTTTCCCCTCCACCCCCACACATACACCTATCCCCCTATACCCTCAACACCCCCACACATACACCTACCCCCCATACCGTCAACACCCACATACACACACCCACCCCTCCCTCCAACCTGAGACACACATACACACTCATCCCTCCACCCCTAACACCCACACACACTCCTCCATCCGCCCCACAAAGATACACCCCCCCCCAACACCCACATGCACTCCCCCCACACATGTGCCAACCATAGACCGTTAATACAGGGGGAAAAACCTTCTGCTACGTCACCCGTTTGGTTTCTGAAGAGCTAAAAGTGTAGCCAGCTAGGCGTGTCCCACCGTCGCCATCTTGCCATGTCACGTGTGTCATCACTCCTGGAAAATACTAAAATGGGCATTGGCAAGGCCTCTTCGAGCCGCGGGGCAAATCATTGACAGCTGACATACTCTGGGCTAAACGCTAACTCGAAACTAACAGGAGCTAACAAAGATGAGCCATCTTAGCGGGGGTTTACAAGTAAGACACACTTAGACTTGCTATTATCTGACTAAAAACTGCTGTTGTGCTACTTTGCTACAAACTGAGACCTTACTGAGGGCAAACAAACAAGGAGCTAACTAGGAGCCACCGGTTGGCAGGCCGTGCTTCTGGTCTGCCGCATGTCAATCAAAAGGACATACCCTTAATCATGTGTAATTTCAAGATTAGATAACATCTAAACAGATGAGTAATAAAATAAAAAAAAAAACCTCACAGTTGACATGAAGGTAAACTTGACCTATTAAACCTAAAATGATTTCTTGAACCAGGCTGTAAATGTGTTTATTTCTGCTGTGAACTTGGCATTTTTAACATGGGAGTCAACGGGGATTTGCTCTGTTTTGCAGCCCCTAGCGGATCAAGGGAGAACTACAAAAGATGACTTCTTCCGGGTAGCCTCCTAGTTGGCCGCTGGAGGTTGCCGCTTGGCACTGACCCACCCTTCCCTCCAACCGAACACAGCCACAACCTTCTTCCTCCACCCCCTCACACATGCCTCTACATCGCTCTACCCCGGCACACATGCACACGCCTCGCTCTACCCCCACGTACACCAGCATGTTCCCTCCTGCACCCATCTCCCTCCCTCCCCCGTCACCCACACCTCTTTCCTCCAAACACTCATACATATCTCCCTCCTCCCCCAACCCATACTCCTCGCTCCCACACACCCTGAGCTTTCCACACACACACCTCACTCCTCCCTACTTGCTTTTTCATCCATACTTGCCTCCAACACCGACCTTCCCTCCCCCTCCTACACATCCCTCCCCTCCTGCACAGTCCTCCCTCCTGTCACTCTCAGACATTCACTCTCTCCAACGCCAATCCTTGTGCACCTGCATACACCATGCCCACTGATACACACCTCATCCCTCTGACACCTTACAAATTTCCCCTTTCACACTCACATTTGTTTGCTCTCACATATCCACCTCACTCTTACCCTTGCTTCTGTACCTCCTGAGTAATAACCCGGGCTGGAGAAGGAGCTACAAGCTCCCAGCACCCCCCCACCCTCCACCAGAATTGTTTGTTAGTCGCTTTTTTTTTGGAATTTTTTTTTGGAATTTTTTTTT
>JALJCO010004073.1:0-10607 GCA_023101725.1 Atherinomorus stipes | reverse complement strand
TTGAAAGTCCTTCATCCTTGACATGCTGACATAAATCAAGAAGGATGTTTATTAAATCAGTTTTAACATGATCAGTAAACAGGCTTTGTCTACTACATTGAGAAAGTATTGGTCGTTTTTAAGTGCTGCTCTGAGGCTTAAATCCAGGAACAACTTCTTCTTTTCTTTCTCCAGAGTCTCAGGACTTCCTCTTCTTGGTGAAGCTGTGCAATAAACAAAAACACACACAATTCTGATTACCATAAAACAGCCTCAGGTCAAATTTTCCAAATCTTCACAAACTATGTCCTTCACAAGTGATCACAATCCAAATGACTCCAGACACCAAACCTTAAACCACCTGGTTCAGCTCCCATCAAAAACAATAACGGAAGTCATAATACTTTTATTTCAACATTTATGTAGCATAAATATGTTGAATCATTAGTTTTTAAAAACTCACCTGAGTGAGTTGACCTTTGGCAAAGCCTCCAAGAGAGCCTCAGACACACTCTGGCAGCCAGGACCTGGTCTGTCCCAGTAGAGACAGATGTTGACTTTAGTAGTCAGCATCTGGATGACTTCCACAGCTCTTTCAAACAGCCGTCTTTCCCCCTTCCACTGGCAGGTGCAACCAGTTTCCATTCAGACAAAGCAAAGGTGTATAATCCATCTGCCCTTCACTGAGGAGGCACATCTTCCACATCCACTGTGGCAGAGGGTCACACCTAGAGTTTTCACAGCCATCAATTCACTGATGTTAAACTCAGCAACCATTTAGTATCAATGTAATACAATCTTACATCACAATGGAATGTTATCGCCTACCATTGGATGTTCTGAACATTTCCAAGACATCCAGACAGTCGTCTCACTCCTTCATCTGATACCGTCACATTCTCGAGGTTTAGACAGATTTTCCTTTCCTTTGATTGGGAGACCAGAAAGACCACAGCACAGCAAGCGTAAGGGTCCAGTTCCTCCCCACTGAGGTCAAGACTACAGTCCAGTCTGTCCAGAAGGCCGATGCATGCTTCAGGACTCTGGGACTCATACACACACTGACATAAAAACAGTGTGTCATTAAGCTGCATGTCCTCATCAGTCACGGGAAAAAATGTGGTCATCATCTCTTCCAAGAACTGCTCAGAGGCTTTTTTGGGAACCTCATCTGACAGCAGACTGTTCATCAAACTGGGGTCCTCTTCATTCAACAAGGGACACATGAAAGGAATCAGATGTTTCATATGTTTCTGCTCCTCAGTGAGGCACTGCTGAAAGAAGTCCCCGATTTTATCAGGATTTATCAAAAGCCACAGAGCTGCAAAAAACTCCTGCATTGTGTAGTGGAGAAACGCTCGCATAGTTACTGTTTTAACAACAGTCTTTTTGATTCTGAGTGATTTCAGGAAGGACCGGACAAAGTTGTCCTCAGAGAGCAGTTTCTCCAGGTTCACCGTTTTTCTCTGAGTTGCATGAAAAGCAGCTTCAGCCAGAGACAGGATCTCCTTCCTCTTAGATCTGATGAGTACTGTGGTCTCTGTTCTGCTGCTGTTTTCTGAAGACAAAAATAAACAATGCTGATGTAGATTTCTGTTATCGTCTTCGGATGCGCTGTGACTTCTGATGAAAAGCAGGCGGCCACCATCAGTGCGTACATGGGGACGTGACACAAACTTAACAACTCTATGCTGCTCAAAACCTTCTCCTGATCTCCAGCCAGCGTCACAGATAGGTAGGACTTTATGGTCTGCTCACTAAAGCCTTTCACCTCCACTCTGAGACACTCCTCAGGAAAGAAAAAGTCATCTTCATCATCTGGTCTACAGGTAATGATGATCTTTGCGTCAGGTAGAAGATCTTTATCTACCAGTTTCTGGACAAGAGGAGATGAGGAGAGATCTGTAAGTCCATCAAAAATGATTGTAATGTTGTCAGAGTTCCTCTTCATGTCCTGTAAGACCTCATCCTTGCCATCATTTGGTTCACTGTACGCACCGAAGAGAAGGTCTTCTAAGCTCTTGGAGGATGTGATGTCCTCCGTTTCCCTCATGTCAAAGTAAAACATGTAATCCAGATCCTTGCTGTCTTTTTCTGACCAAAGTCTCAACATTTCAAGACTCAATGCCGTCTTTCCAATTCCAGGTTTCCCAACTAAAAGGATGTTTTTGTTGGTTTTCAGCAGGTCACTGGGGGACATGTCTGCTTTGACCTCAGGAATGTACGTCCGGAGCTTTTTAGGACGACTCATCCTGCTTTTCTTGCTCTTTAATTTCTTTATTTTTGATGGAGCAATGCTCCCTTGTGTGTCTAATACAAGTGAAGTGTACGACAGATTAGGCCTCTTGTTTTCTTCAAAAAGAGTTTGACTTGATGTCCAAAACTTATTTGATCTTCTTTGAGCTTTTGACTTCAACTTTTTCTGATATCTTTGGCATGGACTTGGTCCTATAATATAAACAGAAATTAACAAACAGCATCTTTCTCTCCTTGTTAACTTAATAATGGAGATGCATTCACACAGACACAAGTTAAAGACATCATAAAATATCTGTAAATAAATAAATGCCTTCATATCATAAACATACCTTGGAAATAGTTTTCATCCATTTCTACGTCCTCTGTGAAAGGAAAGCAGCTGATCCAGTGGTGCAGGTCAAACCTTCTGGTCTCACCAGAACCTTCACGGCCCTCTAGAGTCCTCTTCCTTGCCATGTAAATAATCTTGAGTAACTCGTAACAGGCTTCTTCCCCCTTTGCAGTGACATCGTCCAGCATTTTCCTGGTTTTATCGTAATCATCTTTCTCTGCCTGTATTTTACTGATTTCTTCAGGATTGAGGACTCTTTGGTGACGCAAGTTCTCCAGAATCACAGAGAGACCCGTTAGTTCTCTCACAAGGTTGACTCTGGCAGTCTCCACATAATCTAGGGCAGACTGCGATGAACAAGCCATCACTCCTGACTTCTCTGCATGAGCTTCTCACAAATCCAACGTCGCTGACCTGGAGAGATATCAGGTTATCGACTTTGATAACATTTCTCAGCCTGACTGATGTTTTTACTCACCCAGTGGTTCATTTTAGTAACGAATAAATAGAAATAATGTTTTTCTTAGGAGTGGGACTCTATTTTAAAGAATAATTTAATTAATTAGAAGCTTTTTAATTAATTTTGATTAATCATATTATGAAAATTGCCTCAAAAAGTTACATTTTCCTTATTTGAATAAATATTTAAGGACAACTTAATCAAATAATAGACACAAACATTAAAATAGTACATTTAAGCTCTACTTTTGTTCGGACCAAATGCATTTAATTGTATTTTAACTTTTAAGAAAGTAGAAAAAGAAATAAAAACTGATCCCTGGCCAAAACTGAGCAGACCTAAAGTTAAAATATACCATTTAAAATACTTTAACTATTAAATTATTTAAACTGAACAAGTTATTTTTGTGTAATCTGAGCTTTAACAGGCACTCACTCAAGCAGTTACTTTGAGATAGTCTATGAGCCAAAGAATTTGACTAAAGAGTCATCAGAAAACTCTTACTGTATGTGAAATCATGAATTAGCAACAATAATGATAAACAAAGACCTACCTGATCAACACCAGCCACGCATGATCAAATTGTTCTTTGTCTGGAATGCCAGTTACCCACCAAAACCTCATGCCATACGCAAAATATGTTTCATTTAACATTTTTTGTATTCAAAATCAAGTTTCAAGCTTTTCTCACTGAGATATTGCGATTAGGGAAAGAAAGATGCTGCTTCACAGGGGAGAACCCAAGTTGCTTCCAAACCACTTTCCCTTCTTATTTTAGACACCAGTTACCCCTGCAGCTGGTGCTTTATAAAAAAAGAGTTATCAGAGGGTCTGAAAAATTGCTAAATATAGCCACAAAGTCGTTGAGTTTTGCCTTGTCCATCAGCATAACTGGTTGTACCAGAAAATTGACCCCTACAAACATTCTGCTTTTCTTCTAATGCAAACTGCAATTAAATGTGTTAATTAATTTAACACGTTAATTTCTCGTGATTAATTAGTTGTAGTTACCGCATTAAAGCCCCACCCCCCAGTTTTTCTGCATTGAACAGATTGTAGTTGTACTAGCAGTGGCTTGCCATGTCACAGCTGGGGATACAGTACCGTAATGTACACTGCCCTAAAGCCAACCGTCACTTTTCTGTTACCATGCAACATGCTGCAGCTCCTAGATCAGGGGTGCCCAAGTCCAGTCCTCAAAGCTACTATCCTGCAGCTTGGTGGGGAACCTTGGCCCTCATCCTGCAGGTTTTCCATGTGTCCCTGCTCCACCTATTTCACCTAATTCAGATGAATAAGTCACTGTGCAAACCTTGATAGACTGTTGGATCCCTTTGATTTTAATCAAGTGTGCTGGAGTGGGGACAGATAGAAAACTTGAAGGACTGCAGCCATCGAGGACCAGGGTCCATGCCTTCTACAAAACACCTGAATCAAATGAACGGCCTGTCACCAGACCTCTGCAAAGCTGAATTACACGCAAGAGGATCCGGTCATTTAATTCTTGTGTTTTGGAGATGGTATGCTCTAAAAGTTACAGAAAAATAGCTCTCGGGGACTGGACTTGGGTCCAGTCCAGTGTTCTAGGTCGACTTGCCAAGGTCCATGAATTGCTCCAAGTTCAATTTCCTCCCTGCTACCAATTCATCATGGGACACTGATGAAAGGAAATAGTCACTAAAGAAACATTTTTTATAATTACAGTGGGAGACAAAATAGTTCATTTTTCAGCTTTAAACCCCAGTTCTTTGTAAAGCTGTCAGAAATAGGGACAAGATGCAGTAATTTCTGAAGGATTTACACAGTAAATTGTTGTAGTCGTCATCGTAGTAGTAAACCCCTAATTAAAAATTAAAGTCTACTTCTGTGGGTTTGAATTATTGTTTGATTTTGCCTTGTGTCTTAGTCCCGTCTTGTTTCTAGATTTCGTTTGTTATTTTCTCCTTCTGTGTTCTGTTCAGTTTACTTCCTGTTCCCTGACTCACGGTTTTCATAACTAATCTGAATCACCTGGGGGGTATTCCATGAACGTAGCTAAAGAAAGCCAGGCTTAAGCAGGAAAGCCTCACTTGGATGAACTCCATCTTTCAAAGTGGTTCCACCAACTCATTTCAGCTGCATCTAATCAAGGCTAATCCAAGCGAGGCTTATGTAGCCTGGCTATGTGTGAAAGTCTGAGGAACATAGGAAGCCCTGGTGAGTAGAGCTTGGAAAAAAGGATTCGATTATGAAAGAGAGCAACACAAGAGCCGTCATCTTCTCAGATGCAGAGCAAACACTGCTAATGGAGCTACAGTATATGAGGGATTCAAAAGTGTCATCACCCAGAAGGGGAACACAGCTGTGATAAATTAAGCAGGGAAATAGCAAAAAATTACAGATAGACTAAATGTGTACGTTAAACAAGTTTCCTACTACTGTCAGTTGAGTGTTTATTTCACCGTCCATGTATTTATCGTCTCCTTTATCTGTCATAATTTAAATAAAGCAAACTGAATAGTTTGCACTACACAAATATACTGGCCTTGCTCAGTTAACTGAGCAATCAATACGACTGGAGAAGTACTGTCCGTTGACCATTTAACCTATTATAATTAATATACATTATACTTTATGACTTATGTGTGATCTAGCCTACATATTATTCACTTTCATCTAGGGATGCACCGATGCATCGGCTGGACATCGGTATCGGCCGATGTTTGCCTTGTTAACTGCCATCGGCCATCGGCCAATAGAAATGACATTCGCCGATGGCAGTGGCCTTTATTATATAGCCTATATATATATGGGGGGAGATACTGGTAGAAGGCATCCACGCACTTTCCTCAGTAGAGAAACGAAGATGGTGGCAGTCGTGTGGCAATATTTTACCGTTTCAGAAAAAGATCAGCATTACGCAGTTTGCAGTTCATGCTCCACAAATATTTTTTATTGGGCCATTAAAATAATCTTATCACTGAGTATGTTTTTGTTTATTAGGCTAAAACCACTCAATTTTGTTGGGCAATATACTGAAGCATTCTTTTTGTGATTATCAGTCCTAGGTTTTTGAAAAGTTTTCAGAAAAGAGCTTGTTATAACTAATGCCAACCACAAAGTGACATTAAAGGTTGTTTCTGTTTCATAAATTGGTCTGATTGAATTTGTGCTCATTCAAGGACAGACTGATGAGGAGCTGAAAGACTTGTAAATTTCTGTGGCACAAAGGAAGTAATAAATAAAAATAGAAAACATCGGCCATCGGCCAAGTTGTTATGTTAAACATCGGTATCGAGTATCGGCCCAGACTTTCACAATCGGTGCATCCCTACTTTCATCTCAACAGGAGCAATCCTAACGGTCAGAAGCATACCTGGCAATAGGTTAACATAAAATACAGTATGTCAGAGCGGTAAACTGTAGCCTTTGAAGGAATATAGGTGTGCATAAAATGTGTTGAGCTGCAAATATGTTGTACTGTGGCCACCAAAAAAAGACAGAGGCCACTGGCTCTGCCAGGGTCATCAATATATATATATATATATATATATATATATATATTTTTTTTTTTTTTTTTTTTTTTCTTTTTTTTTTTTTTTTTTTTTTGCATATCTGGCTTTCTCTATCGGTTCCTTTCAACTTGCATGGGAATTTTTTTGGTCCAGTGCACTTTTATATACATACTATATATACTTTTGAATACTCTAGACCTATTAAACTAGCAAACTTTTAAATTAGCAAACTCCGACTGCAGCATGACCTAGCTTCTCTAAATAAGGTCATAGCCAATCAAAATGAAGTCAACGTTGTCTCCAGGTAAAGCTGCATATCATAACCGGACCCAACTGTATTACTTTTTTCTTTTTTTTTTTTCTCCACCCCTAAACCCTACTTCAAACAACCCACAACTTTTACCCCCGTCAACACTCCCCCATCCCATCCTCCTCCCGCCCCTCCTGTATAGCCAGTTAGTCCCCGCACATCCGCCCCCCCAGTGCCCATGCCCCCCCTCTCCCAAACCCAAGCCTGCACCCCCACCCAGGCCGCAACACGCACAATCCCCCAACCCCGCCAGAGCCACCACCCACACAGCCCCCCCACCCACCCCCCCAGCCGCCCCGCATCCGATCCCCCCCACAGATCCACCCCCGCTCCCCACCCAAACCCCCTCAACCCGACACACACAAACCCCACCAATGCACCACCACCCCCACATCCAAACACCCATCCCCCATGCACCCCCACCCACCCACCCATCTCCACACACCCCCCACAGGCAACCACACACACACACACACCCGCATTCACGCCCCCCCCCTCCAGTCACACACCCACCCACACACACCACCAGGACGGGGACCACGGGGCCACCAGCCCCCCCCCACACACACACAAGTCCACCGCCCCCAGCCCCCGGACCACGCGGGACCAACCCGCACAAGACCACCCGCGCAGGCCAGCCCCAACCGACACAGCGGCCGGGCAGGACGGGCACCCGGCGTGGAAAAGGACCCGGCCACCCCGCAACCCCCACCTCCACACACTAGAGCTGACTCGATATGGACAAAACCCCACACCCCGACATTCACGCCAGACATCTCAACATCGACACGACACGACACGACTACGGGTCCGCCGAAAACCAAGCACTCCGGCGGAAAGCGCAACTCCGTCCCAACCCCCAGAGCCCCACACGCAGGACAAGCACAGGGAAATCCACATCCCCTACATAGCCGCTCCCGCGGCATCCAGCATCCGGGGTGTCCACATCCCGACACAGACCCGACAACGATACACCCCCAGCCCCACCTACACACACACACCCCCACCGCCCCACACACACACACCCGCACGCACACAGCAGAAGCGCCCCGGCCCCCGGCGCAGTGACTAGACGTCACCAGGTCGATTGAGGACCGGCCAAAACCAGAGGAGGCACGGCCCGCCCCCCCCCCAGCGCCAAGGCGGGTCCCCCGGCCCCGGAGAGCAGGGGCCACCATCGAGCATCGGGGCCCAGGACCCCCCACCCCGGGCGGCCCTGGCCACCTGGCGCAGGCCGTAGCAACCGGCCAGGGCCCCCCAGCGACCCGCCCGCCGCCGCAGAGCAGCCCCAACCGCTGACCCCCCAGCCCACCCCCATCGGGCTGGATACAGCCCCGCCCCGCGACGAGGGCAGCTCCTCTCTATGTCATACTCCTGGTTTTCTGTTGTTTCCTGCCAGATCATGCCGCCATCTTTTCTCTGAGCTTTGCCATTGTTTCCCCAGTGTCCTCCCAGTAAGCCTGTTCTGTTTTAGTTTGCCTGCCCTGTTCTTTAGTTGTTAAATAAACCTTCTTTCCTGCACCTGCCTGCCTCCTGCCTTAGGCTCCACCCATTCCACAACCTGTGACAATATTCCAGGCAGGGAGGCTACAAAGAATCTTCCTGTGTGGCCTGATCCTTATTTTGGCCAGTCCAGGAGTGCCCCCAGGAAGAAAGAAGGTTTCCAGGGAGGTCCCATTTGGTTCTCTCATCCCCCACAACAAGGCAGAAGCCATTCCAGATGAGAAGTCTCCTTTCTGGGGGACCAGGCTTGCCATCAAACTACCATCACTTAAAAAGGGTGAGCCTGCCATCTCTGTGCTGGCTGGACCCCAGCTTGGCTCTTTGGTCCTCCTCACCACACGGCTTCCTTGTTTCTGTGCAGTCTGGTGTGGTCATCACCAGGGGGGTCCAGTGTAATGCCCCTCATCCAACCTCCAAGGGAGTCAATATGGACGCTCCACCTCAGCAGCCACAAAAGCCCCGTTTCCACCAGCGGTTCTGGGTCGGGTCGGGCCAGGCCGGTGGGGGGTTTCGGTATGTTGATTTCACATTGCGTCCACACAGAAAACTGTGCCTTTACCCTGGAGGCGGAGGATAGCGCTGCTACATGATCACATGACATCATCGCCGTGCAACACCTTTTAACCAAAAGCACCGCACCACATGTGACAGAAACAAAAGGAGTCACGGGTCACGCGGGAAATGATGGATTTTTCAATGAATCAACGGATTACTGTGTATTAGCTCCACCTCTTCGGTTGGGATCAGTTAGATCGGTACCCCCGCTTTTATGGGTACCAAAAAAGTAGGCCGGGTTGGGTTGGATATAAGGGTTGCCGTCCGTTTTTATCTGTGGAGACGCAAAAAAATGTGGACCGATCCGGCCCGACCCGACCCAGACCCGCTGGTGGAAATGGAGCTAAAGATAGACATCCCCCCTCACCTCCCCTTCATCGCCTGAATCCCAGGCCAGGACGCCCATCCTCCCCCAGTTCTGGCTCCTGCTTGGCTCCATCCCTGGAGAGGTTGATTATGCTTCAGGGCTCCCAGTTGTCCCCTGACCCCTGCCTCCAGTCTGCACGGCCTCCGTCCTGACATCGAGCCCCCCCACCACTGCACCCCCCAGTCCCCTTGTCGGCACGGCCACCCTCCTGAGCCCAGAATTATTGACTACTTTCTTTACATGAATGTACCATGAAGCTTGGGAAATTCTGTTGTACAGTATGGAATGTTATTTACTGTATCGGTCAATGTTTGTACCTTCATCTGTCAACAGGTTCAAACTACTGACAGTTCACTAACTAAAAATAAAGTGAATAAAATGTTTAAAAGTCAGTTAGACAGGTAAAGAACTTATTTGTGTGGAAAGAATCAAACCTGTACAGGCAGACTGCAATGTATCTTGGAGACTGACTTGCATATCAGTGTGGAAGGACTCCAATTCTGAAGCTGTGATTTTCCTGATCACAAGAGAAACAAAAAGGGAAAAAAACACAGAAAAAGGAGCCAAACTGTAAGACCAAGTAATCAACAATTTGTCAAAGAATACCGAATACAGTATCACATTTTAATGTTTTCTGTCCGATTTTATCTCATTTGGAGACAGTGATGTACTGCTGTTTGTTTTAAGCACAAGGAAGAACAACTATAGTGGACACAGAAAATATGTCTTTACACTTCATAGATAAATAATTATATTTCAGATTCTCTGTCCAAAAGCTGCAACCTCAGACACAAAAATGGATGAACTCTAACATTCACATTAATAAGTGATGAATAAGAACACTCATGACCCGAGAAAATCTTTGTCTTTCATTAGCTCACACAGTGAGCTAATAAAAGATCTACCCTGCTGAAAAAAACACCACCCCAAACAACAACAACAACTTGACTAAGCAAAAATGTGGCCAAAACACGCCTGAGATCAGCTAGATAGGCTGCTGTAGCTGGTCTCAGGTGTGCTTTAACTGGTTTCTAGCAAGTTAGCTGTTTTTTCAGTTTGTCCTCCTATACAGAGTAACTTAATCATGACAGAAGTAATTTCGCAAGTATAAGTGAGTCTTTGTTAATGATACAATTATCTTTTATTCAGGCACGTTGGTGCTCTGATAGCTTCACGTTTCAAATCAAATTAAATCAAAGATTCTTTATTGATCCCGTGAGAAATTCATTATTCCAGTAGCTACAATCTGTCCAAGACAACAAAGACATAAACACAGACGGGATGAGACGAACTAACTAATGCAACCACACGGCGCAGCTTTACCCGAACAAAACGATAACATGAGGAAA